>VNJR01011096.1:0-89817 GCA_008042585.1 Drosophila punjabiensis
GCGAGGCCCCGCTCTGTGTTTGAAGTGAAGTAAAGTGGGAGCAGGGCCTCGAGGAGCCCCAAAATGGAAGGCGGGATCCGCTGTAGTGTTTTTTTTTTAACATTCGTATTTGTTTAGCCAAGATCAGTGCGATTTGTTCTGGCTTCTTTATTTTGTTGGTTTTTTCATGTGCAAGTTTAACAAATGCAAAACGGCAGCCGCCTTGTTATTTTTTCCCGTTCTCTTTCAATCCTTTTGTGCTTCGCGAATGTGAAAAAAATAAAAAGAGAGATGGAATATGCGAGTGAAATTTGTGCAAAACCTTAAAAAATTAGATGGTTTTTTTGTTCTTTTTATTTTATTGTGTGTTTTTAATGTTTCAAGTTTTTTTCTTCTTTTTTTTCATGTGTGTTTTGTGTTCTAACTCGCCGTTGGGATCTGCAGCTGCAACAATATAAACGAGTGAGTGAGACAACTATATTTTCTTTTTTCTCTTATCCTCGTATTTCTCTGACTTCGCGCGCGCATTTTGTTCTTCTCTTGTCCCTGAATTTTTATTTCGTGGAAGTCCCGTTACTGGACTACTTGTTCTCGCTCTGAAAAGCGAGAGCGGGCGAGAGAGCCACTTGAATACGATCCACTTTTGTGGTTCTCATTTTTGTCATTTTGAAAGCGGCTGCTTTTGTTTACGTTTTTGTTTCTTGGCAACTTGTAAATTTAAACCCTTTAATTTAAGATATTATTATTTGATACGATTTTAAAATAATGTTTTGAACTGCTGTAAAAGTTTATCTATCTTCTGTTAGATTCTTACTGATACAATTGCATACTGCAAGTTAGCTTATTTTTATTTATTTTAATCCAAAATTAGGCTAGCTTGCGTCCGGACTCTTAGACCTAAGTAAGTTGATCTTTCTTTTATCTTCTCGTTAGTTTATTCATTGGATAAATTGTCACTATTATTATTAATATATATTTTAATCGAAAACTATGCAAAAACTATATATGTATATATAATATATTAGATGTATGTTTAGTTTTTAAATTATTTTCTTAATCTACAAAAAAAATATTCACTTACTCTATTAACTTTTTTCTGCACATTTTTCGCTAGTCTTTGCCTTTATTTCGGTTCTTAGTTGATATTTACTAACTTTTATTGGTTGAATCTGTACTGTTGGGATACTTGAAAGTATCTTGAAGTCTGGGCTTTAAAGAAACATTGATTACAACGACAGAGCCAAGCTTTTGAAAGGAACTAGGTTTGTTTCTAGACATTTTTCCTATACATAAAAGGTAATCAGCTAAAGCTTAAGTACTGGCTTTACTTTCAATAACAGACTTTTCACTTGGCTTTAAATTGTTTGCAACATTTAGAAAATCGAAATTTACCCCCTCAAGACACCCCATCAAAGTATACACACAAATTCCTTCACTTAAAATACATTTATAAATTGTAGAACAAAATACACTTATCACGTATCACTAAGTACATTCCGTAGGTCTAGTATCAAGAGTATCAAGCACAGAAGAAAGAAAGTTAAGTTAGGCTATCCTACGAGCTAGTTAAGAGTTATGTTATGTTCTTAGGTATCTCTTTACTAAGTATCCTCGAGTAATACTATGCACACAAATCGTAAATCAAGTAAAAGGACTTCTACTGGCCCAGACCCTTGGAGGGTCGGCCCAGGATGCGACGCACCAGGGACTCCGTTAGCCAGAGGAGCAGGGCCAGGCAGGTCAAAACATTGATGGTGTGAATGGTGGCCGCATAGCCAAAGGCCTCCGTCAAGATGCCTAAAAAAAAATATAGTTAATATATAAAGATATTACACAAAAGTAGAAAAAAAAACTCACCAAGAATGGGACCCATGGCAAAGGAGAACATGGTATTAAAGATCAGCTGGAGGCCCGAGGCGGCTGGCAGGCGATTGAGCGGCACATAGCTGGGTATGATCAGCGGCGAGAAGATGGTGCGGAATCCCTTGCCGAAACCAATCAGCAGAAACACACCGATCATCACCTCATACGAGCTGGTGAAGGCCACCACCACGCGGCCCACGGCAATGCAGAGGATGCCAAAGGCAAACAGCACCCGGTTGTCCAGCTTAACCTTCTCCAAGGCCAGCGGTGCCAGGAAACGCACCGAGATATCCATGCAGGCCAGCAGGGACATTACCAGCGATATCTGCGTATCCGAATAACCGAAGCTGTTCAGGATGAACGGCGTCAGGACCGAGAAATTCATCTCGCCAAACATCATGATGCTCATGCCCACCGCCAGGTTGACAAAGGTAAAGTCCCTTAGCAAGTCCAGGTCAAAGAACTTGCTCACCTTCTGGCAGAAGGTCATGCGCCGCTTGGCCTCCTCCTCGGCCACCACATCATCGTCCTGGTCATCAGCCATCTGCTCCAGCTGCAGCGCCTCGGCTGTCTTTTGCAGCAGCGCCTTGTCCTCGGCACAGGTGCAGCGCAATAGCTCCTCCTGTCCAGGTCGCGAATAAACGCTCGTCTTGCTGGCATACCGATCCATGTCCTCGCGTTCGCGATTAAAGTAATTCGGCTTGTAGAGTGGTGCACCGGCAGTAGGGGTCTGATGCTGATCTTGCTGCTCCTGATCCCGCGGCGCCTCCAAGCGATCCAAGTTCTCGCGACTCCTGGACGAGACCTGACGCATCAGCGCCTGACGCGTCCGGTAGCGGGCACCGCCGGCATGTTCCGAGGTCAGGGACAACTTGGAGCCAAACCAACCGTCATTGGCACGGGCCAGCATGGGAGTTCCAGGTTCGGTGATCTCGTAACCCGGTCGCTCGGGGTCATCCACATTGAAGAGATACTGCGAGGAGAAGATGCCCCGCTTGCCACGCTTCTGATACTGACAGTACTTGCATTCGTAGTCCTTCCACGGATCATTGGCTGGCGTCAGTAGATTGCCATTCGCTTCCAGTAGCTGCTCCGGCTGCTCCTTGTCCGGTTCACCCTCCACAACCGCCTGGAGTGCCGGCTTTTCGGGCTTCTTCACATGCCACAGCACCGGCTGCAGGGTGAGGGCGCATAGCACGGCATTCATTGCAATCCCGGCATAAATAAGAATGCTACCCTGGGCACCATAGTAGCTCAGCAGGAAGGTGGACACATGCGGAAAGAAAATCGGCCCCAGTCCCGTAATAGTCCACGAGAAGCCAGTGGCCCGACGTCGGCGCAGCTTAAAGTATGTGTTCACTGCCAGCGAGGTGGCCGCCATGGCCAGGCCCAAACCGATGCCATAAATGGCTGACAGACAGATGATGTACTGCCAGAAGGTGGTACAGAAGGCTGAAAGGAAGACGCCCACAAAGGCCAGCGTGGTGCCTGTTAGGGCCACTTGGCGGAAGGTGAACCGCCGGAACATGGCTCCGTTGACGATGCCTGAGTAAGGGTGGAATTGGTTAATATCTCATGGATAAAAGTCAAATTGAAACACTTACCTACTAGCGAGGAGATGGCCATCACCACATTGACAATGGTCGTGGTCTGCTTGGCGTCGAAGCCCAGGGAGTGCATCCGCACGCGATAGATGAGACCATATTGTTGCAGAGCGGGAAATAGGAAGAACTGTAACGGATAGATGATAGAGATGGTATTGTTAGGGAAAAGCATGGAATCGATCTTTATTCTATATGAAATAAATTCTATATATGTATTTCAAGCGAGTCAAAGAATCCACTTAACCAAAGATTTAACTCTTAACCAGTGAGAGTTTCTGTTAACTGTGCGTTAAGTGTTAGTTAAAGTGTAAAGGTTATATTTCTCTACATAGATAAAGTTTATGATAACTGGCAGTTAATTTTTGGTGTCTAGTTTCTTAAAACCGTTTATGTTTTCGTTAGGAGTCAAATTACGAGTTAACTACCACTTAAAGTATTTTTAACGCAGACTTAATTTAAATATTAAATTAATTTTAAATGCAAGTTGAGCTCCATAAACTTTTCATATAACAATTAAGTTATTGTTAAGACTTAACTTTCGAGGTAACTACTAGTTAATTTATTGTGCAGAGTTTTTCTAAACAAAGTTTCTTTCAACTGTAAGTTAACCGACCGTTAACAGTCAGTCAACATTTAGTGTAGGATAATATTTCATCAATCAATTTTAAGTTTAGTTAAGTTAATTGGCGATTAACTGACAGTTAAGATATTTAATAAAAATATTTAATCAAAACAAATATTTATAACTGCTTAACCATCGGTTAACTCTATAATAAAGTTAAGCTCCTTAACTCACATTATTCAATCCGGCTGCCAGGCAGACCACCCAGCCCCATCCTCCATCGGGCGCCACAAAATCCGGACCCAAATCGCTCTTGTCGCGCCTCTTGGGCTTCTTGGGCCTTGTGGTGTCATTGTACACGTGAATGCGATTCTTCTCCGTCAGGTTGGACTTCTCCATGGTGGCGGAATGTGAGCCTAAAATAGAAAAACATTGGATTCCAAAACTTTATTCTCTTCTCTCGTTTTAGGGCTGTGAACCTTTTTTTTTGTAAGCAATTCTCAACAGGCTTACTAAGTTTATATAAATTATATTAATTAATTGGTTATGATAATAGTTTAAGATGGGAAAATTTGAAACCAATTAGAAAAATTCTATATACATACTAATTATCAGCTGGAAAAGGCTAAGAATCTCTTTAATATCTTACCTTCCCAGAATTCCCCATAAGGTTTCATTAGCTTCCAAGTGCTAATCTGCAAGTCAATTGAATTTAAAGTGTGAAAATCATCACATTCTTCCTGGGAAGTCTCTGTCTTCTGCGCTAAATACCCAAACCCATATCGGAACTAACGTTACAAATGAGAACCACTTAAGACAACATATCTCAATCGCTACAAAATTATCAGGTATGGGGGAAGAGAGCTGTTATTAGATACCTGCCCCGACTCCTACTCCTCCTCCTCCTATAATATTCCTATCTGCAGTTTATCGATGACACACCTTTAATAACTCTTTGCGGAAAGGAAGCGTGGGGGCGCAGGTGAAGATAATGCTCTAATTGCTAATTGGGATTGAGGCGGCATTGTGAAAATGTTGCTATAGATAGCAGCACCGAAAGAAAATCTTTAAGATACATACTGTATTTAACAGTAGATACATTTAAAATAGATGAATATACATCAAAATAAACGTTAATAAATATATAAAAACATATAATAAATTTCAATCATATGAATTTGCGATTAATTATAGCTCTTCTATTAACATTTGACATTTTAATTGTAGACAATTTTCTTTGCGTGCATAAAGTTGGATAGCATGCGGTGTCATTATGACAATCATCGGCATTTATGGCCCGGATAGGGTCTATCGAGTGGCTCTATCATAGATATAACCATTTTGTGTATTTTCCTATTTTTCGATACGGCCAAATGGGTGCGACACACAGATTGGTATGCAAAGCACGCTGTCTCCTGATGCCGATCGAGCGATCTGGAAAGGAAATCACTTAGAAAGGAGCATGAAGCATAGTGGAAGCATGAAGCCGCCAGACCGGACCGTCTCCTCTGTTCTGGCGATAATCAAGAGACAAGTTGTTAATGCTAAAAAAAAAAGAAAATAATAAAAATAAAAGCACCATCGCAACATTGCTTATTTATGCATCGATAATGCGAGGACAGAGCCGGTGCAGCCGTCACTCACGACACTTGAGGAGAGATCCGGATCGGATCGTGCTTTGCAATGGGATGTCTTCATTCAGACATTCCACCAGCGTCCGCGGAGAGCTCCACAGAGCTCCACTTGCCATTGAACTTCATCGAAGCGTGCCGCAAATTGACGCCACCCGCCGTCGCAGCCAGTCTGGAGCTGAGTCTGCGTTCGGCTGCGGGATCGGGGAAAAACGGGTTCCCCCCAATGGCACTTAACAGTCTCACAACTCCAAATGCAATTTATCAACTGTGAAAAAAAAAAAAACTGAAAGGCAGAACTCTGTTTTTACTCCTGCAAGTCGCACTCAATAATACACTTTTTAGTTGGAACCAAAAGACTGTATTTTAAATTTAAAAAATAATAGAAAGATTCATTTTGCTGATCTCATTTTTTATACCCATTTTGGGTATTATAATTTTAGTCTGGAGCTTACAACGAGTCGTTTCCGACTCTATAATTCATATATGTATATATTCTTGATCAGCATTACCAGGAGGGTCGAAAAAAATGTTTCTTCATTTTTTTCATAATTTTACAAGGAAATTGCATCGTCAAAATTTTGAAAAATTAATACATAATGTAATTTTTAAAAATTTGAATGCAACATGCTAACTTGTTAACCTAATAAAAACAAGCACAGACAAGTTTTTTGAATGTAAATTAATGTACTTTTGGATTAGTTATGTTTGATTTTTATCATCAGACTGCAAGGGTATACCAATTCGGTTTCCCAAAGTTAGCTTTCTTTCTTGTTTTTAAATAATAGAACAATTTCCGCTCTCTTAGATCAAAGATCATTGCCCTCTTGCTCTGTCTTCTAAGAAAACCAAAAAGCACAGCTTAAAAGTTACAACCGGTAGCGAACAAGAGAGTTTTTTTAAACACTTTGAAATGCGTGACAAAATTTCGCTCTCTTTGCTTGCTTTTAGGTAAATTATTTACTCTCTTTCGCGTCTTTTATAAGGAAAACAACAAGAAGAGCTAAAAGCGAACAAGAGAGTTCTTATTAAGCTGCACTTTGAGAGAGTTCTGCCAAAATTTAACTGAAATCCCGTAATAAATAAATATATGATAATAAGGAGAAGCTCTGCCTGTTTCTCTGTTATTAAAAAAGGTCATTCAATCTGCGCTTTGACATTTAATTAACGATTTCAATGTAATTACACCTTGGCCATATATATATTTTTGTGTAATTATTGGAATGCGAATCCTCGCATACAACTGAAATGGGATATCTTCTATACAAATTGCAAGCAAAAATGAAAATTTCCATGGTAAAAGTGCAACATAATTTCCACATAAAGACGACACACAACAGGCACACACACACACATTGAGGAAACCCAATACAAAAGTCCAATTATGTGTGCATTTTTGTGGTAATGTCAGCGGTGGGCAGTGAACATTTTCTGAAAACTTTTTTTTTTGTAATTGAAGAGCGCGAAAAAGCGGCAGCAGCAGCAACAGCAGGCAGGTTTTTGATTTTAATTTTCTGGACTTGCAGTTGCTTTAATTTATAACGAAAATTTATACAAATGAGTTTATTAATTTAATATTATTTAGATAGATATTTTTTCATAGAAAGCCCACTGTTGTTGTTACTGATTAGAGCCGGAGTGCAGGCCTACCCAAAATAGCATTTATATATATAGTATATAGTACACATATAATAAGTAGCTAACTCACTGCCATGACATGCATGTCTAATCGATAATGCCCGCTCATATCGAGGAGAGTATTAAGGCGCAACTTTCGCTGAGAGTCGGGCGGAATATCGAGCAGGTTGAAGGAGAGCTGCTGCGCGATCTCCGCCATATGTTCCCATATACTATTCCGGTTTGAGAACGAAGTGGGGAGCCCGGAGAGCACTCTCATGCGGCTCTTGCCGCAATTTGTCGCCGATGCTTTTTCCTATAATAACTATTATATTGTATTTTGCGCAGTCATGCCGCGTGGGCAACAATTTCGTGTATGAAAACAAACACTCATGCTTAGAGAGACGACGACGACGACGACGACGTGCTCAGATAAAGCCGAGAAGTGCCTCTGGGTCCCCCTTTAGTTTAAATTGATTTCATTTTTCGGAATTTCACAACATTCCTTAAACATTATGCTTAGATTTTCTCCCGATCAAAGTCCCGATTAGGCAACTATATACTAGTTTCTAGACTGCTTGCTCTGCACGTTAATTTGCATTATACTATATATTACTGGGCCAAGACCAAGAAGTCAATAAACAAAGGGATTTCGGTGGGCTTATTGTCCCCGGAATGGCTTTATCTTAACGCCGATAAGGTCGCTGCCTGAATGAACAAAAAAAAAAAGAAAAAAAGAAAAAATATATATAAATAAGGAAAGACAGACAAAGGCGCTGATACAAATATAACCGAGAAGGATTGGCAAATACTTTTCGCATTGCTCAGATAAGAATCAATCTGCGTTTCGAAGAACACGTGCTGTGCTGGAAATAAATCTCGTCAAACTCAAACAAACCAAAAAAAAAAAAAAAAAACTCAATGCAAATTGGTATTATTTAATATTTTGTAAAGATATGAATCCGGAAAACCTTTTAATTGTTTCATTTGATATACAATTTCATAAGAATTATTTTCGCAAGTTCATAATTCCTCTTAATTTTTTGTAAAGAAATGCAAACAAGCTGCGAGTTTTTACCTCCTTATCGCCCTCAAGTGGCAATTAGGCGGGACCGAGGGATGACTCAGTGGGGTAGCGTATAGATAATAGAGATAGGGCTCCGATGGCGGCACTATTGATTAGGTTCCTCCGATCGCCGGTCGGACGGGGCTATCTCCGGTCGGGCCCAAGCGGAGCCAGAAGACAAATAGTAGAAACACTTGTATCCCCTCAAGTTCACGACAAGCACATACTCGTACACACACTCGTACCTTGTATGCTGTGTGTATGTTGTGTGTAGAACAGGTGCAGCTAATGGGCGAACAAGTATCGGACAAGCATCGAACAAGCCGCCCATTGATACACTCGGGAAAAAACTCAAATGATTATTATAAAATGTGAAATAAAATCTATAATAAATAAATCAACTTCTATTATAATCTAAAAATCATATATATTTTTTTTCTAATTAAAAACCCAGGTCCAAAGTACACCAGGGACCCCTGCTTAATATTAAAAATATAGAAATTATCGTAAACTTGATGTATCGAATTCTTTTAACTATCAAAACCTATCGTATTTAAGGCGAAACTACCGATATTATTAAACAATAATTCTATAACTATTAATCTTTACTAAAAATGCTCTATTATTTCCATTATTTTTCTATAATATAACTATTGTTTAAACTATCTATATTATCGAAAAATCTTTCAATAACTATCGATATTTTCAAAAGAATCTTTCAAAACGTAATGATATTATTGAAAAATCTGTTTACAATCAAAAATTCTTTTGGTTATTTATCGATTATTTAAGTAACACTACAACTATCGAAATTATCGAATATTATATCGTTTATTTTTTAAATTTCATTTTAATTTTTTTCCGATTTTATTTCGATATATCAAACGGAATACCAATTTCTCGAACATATGAACATTGCAAAGTTAAAGTATCGATTTATATATCAAGTTTAGCCATTTATATCGATACTAGAACGTTCACAACCTCTGTGCAAAATTTTTAAAAATAAAAAAATACCCTTAATTTAACCAATTTGTAATTTTTTATCAACACACTTTTCCTCCAAGTGTTTTCCACACGCAACGGAAGTTTTCTCCAGCATTTTCGCTCAGTCAATTGGCCTCTAATTGAGATTAATCGTCCGGCCTGCCCGCCAGCTTTGTGTGTAATAAACGGAATCGAATTGTATATAAACAATGTGGAGACATGGAGCGCATAGTGCTCATTCAGTGGTAAATGGGTCTTCGCGAGGCGACAACCAATTGTCGCTCCGATCGCAGTTATATTTCCCAAAGCCAGCGCCTTCAATTAAATTGTGTCAATGGGAATTGATTAGTGGCAACAGATATGCGAGTAATTGATTCGCAGCTAATGAAAATCGAGAAAGAGAGAAAGAGCGAGAGCGAGAGAGTGCCAAACGCCCAGCTGATCAAACACGAATGTTATATATATATATATATATATATATATTTACTACTCGTAGCAAAGTTCTCAAACTTTTAGCGGATCGTTTAGATTGTCGGCTAACACATTGCTCTCACTCTCTCTCTCTCTGGGAAAAGGAAAATGGAAAAGTGTTTCTAGGGAAACTCTTTGTCAGTCAAGGCGATCATAAATAACTTTATAATCATCCAATCATATCTTCCTTTTTAAATGGAAACTAGTCAACTTTTTCTGGAGCGATATTTCTTTGATCTGATTCGAGGATCATCTGAAGGAAAAAAAATCTGATATACGGAAAATTTTACATGTTTCTTTGTGCTTATATTTTCAATAAATATTGAGAGTTTTAATAATAATAAAGGTTATTCCACACCATAATTTATTATTTTGTCAAATAATTTATTATACAAGTTATATCACTGCATATGTTAAAATTAACAAGTATTTTTATCATTTTTACCATTTATTAATGAATATAATAATAATAATAATATTATTATTAATAATCAAGTAATATTCATTATGAAGTAATAATAATAATAATGATAATAACAAAGTAAATGGAAAATTCAGTTGAAAACCGGTTTTACAGATAAGTAAGTTGGCATTTTTAGGGATCATTAAAGGCATCACACTTTGGATCGTATAGTTTAAGCCCAATAAAGGTCTAAACTCCAGGATTTTCATCGACATTCCATTACCAAATTGTTATAAACAAATCTTTTTAAGAAATATGTTAATATTTTATGAAACAAACTAGAAACAAAGAATCAACTGAACAAGTGAAATTTATATTAGTTTAAAGCTAATGCTAAGCCTAAAATATAGCAGAATACTAAGGAACTTGGAGCCTGAACTTTAGATATATTTTGTCATTTACTTAACAGAGTTTTCTTAGAAGAAACTACAGCTTTAGACTGTGGCCAGATTAGCATTTTTTGAAAATATACATATTCTTTTTTGGGCTATGTTCTCTCTGGTTCTGGTATATGGTGTGGCGTGGCGTGTTGGAGTTTTGCGGTGGCAGCGTCATGCTCGGCTTCAATAGACGACGACTACAAATGGCTATTTATACTCCAGTGGGCCTGGACAAAGTTATCATTCATGTGCCGGCTGGCTGGCAGCACTCAATTGCATCCGAGATTATGAGCAACGTGTTCGGGACTAGCTATTTTTAGGAGCGTTTTCGAGTGATTGTTATTGCCCTCGCAGCTCGCAGCTCGCAGTTCTCGGCAGGCCACAAAATAATCCCAACACCCGGCGCATTCTCACATGTGTTGTTGTGCTGCGGCGGTAAGTGTTGTGTGTTGATTCGGAGTGGAAATGGGACTGCAAATGGGAATGGGAATGGGATTGGGTATGCCAATGGCAATGGGTAAGGGTAAGGGTAAGGGTATGGGTAGGAGCAAGGTAAGGGGAATGGGAATGGGAATGGGAATGAGAATGTCAATCTCTGGCCCAATCCCCTTTCCCGGGTCCCTTGTCTATGCAAAGCATTTAATGCGCATTTTGAGGCCCATTCCTAGGCACTTCTTTGATTCCAACACTATTGCTTTGTTTTATTTAATTTTTTGTTGTTGTTTTTTCAAGTCTCTGGTCCGGTTTAACCGAATAAACTCACGTACTTCAAGCCGACTCCCAAGTGAAGTGCAGGGAATGCAAGTGAAATTCAACACCAATCCCAGAAATGCACTTGGCCTTTTGGGGTTTTTGGTACTGTGTGTTTCTGTTTCTGGTTCCAATTCCAATCCCAAAATGCTAATTCCACTTGGGTGAGCTGTCAAACAAGACGGTTGTCTGACACACGATATATGGGGGGAAGGAGGGAATATCCCTTCTTAGATCAAAACTAAGACCTAAAATGTCAAAAAAACAAAACGTTTTCAAACTCATTAAAGTCCATAAATCCTGTAAATTCTGGGTTCTTATGACTTGGTGTTTAAAAAACATATATTTTAAAGAAGTCTTGCCGTTATTGGGTTGCCTAATTATTCTTAATAAATTAAAAAATATTCCCACAATTCATAATTAGACTTTTTTAAAAGAAGTTTGTACTTTCAAGGTGTTTAAAGAGTTTAAAAAAACTGAAAGATCTTTTAATAGTAAGACCAAACTGTAAGCTTAACATTGTTACGAGATCTTTTAGGTACCATATTAAACTTAGCTCTAATGATTAGCTAAAACATTAAGCTATTTGGCTCAGTGTATGCCTAAGATTCCAAACAAAAGCCAGGCGAAAAACAATAGAACAATAGAACCCCATCAATTGTTCAATGAATTAGTTCGACTATCTTCTGCCATATCAGAGACTTATCGCTGGCGATTTTCACCTCCTCGAGATTCTCTCTTGGTCTCTTGGTTTCTCGATTTTAGGGCAAAGTCTAGCATATATCGATTGCATAATCCGCTCGAGGGGATCCCATTTATACGATAATCACAGCCCGAAAACACGTAAGAAGCTTATAACTGTTGATTCAATTGAAAGTCAAACTAAATGCGAAATCTGTCAGCGATTTTGAAGTCTGAGACATGAGCTCTTTGTTTGTTTTGCCTCTGCAACAGGTTAGCTCGAGGGGCAGTTAAATGAGGAAAATCAGCAGCCCCGAGTGGGTGGCATATATGCATGTTGTGGAAATCTGAATACTGACAGCGCGGAGCCTTGGCAACCAACGGAAAACAGGACCAACAGCAGGAGCAGTAGCATCCCCCAGGAACCGCCGTCAAGGGGTTTCTCCTGCTGCTAAACGGATATTGGTCGATGTGTTTGTGTTTTTTTTTTTTTATAAATACAAGCGATGCCAAGCCAAAGGGGTTTTAATTAATTTTTTCTAAAGCTGCAAAACATTCCACCAGTGGTCACATATTTCTTTTTATTATGTCTGCTTTGTTTGCTGTTATTTTATTAATTACCTTTGTATTGTATCTTTGGAAACTTTAACTATTTTAGATACATTGCATTGTATATATTTTAAATATATTATATATACTTCTTTGATTCCCTCTCAGACCTTAAATAAATCGATTTCTGATTGCATTTCCTTATCTTATCATCACTTTCCGATTGCACTCGATCACATTTAAACTTTAAGGTAATTGCTTCTAAGTAAGCCCTGAACCGGGACACTCCACTCCACTCCCACTCCACCCTTCAAACCAAGGGCCACCCTAATGGCGCCGCTTTAAATGCATTCCTCGTCGATAGCCGGTTCCGCTCCTCCGGTACACCCGTAGCCATCCATGCCCGGTCCGGATTCAGGCCAGCACCTGAGGCCTGTCAGCCGGAGACGGGAACAGAAAAAAAAAAAATATATAAAAAAAAAAATAACATCACATCGTAAAAATGTGTAATTCAATTTGGTAAACATTTTCTGCTCCCTGCGATGGTTAGATAAAAATAAACCGACATGAATAAAAAAAAAAGAGCAGGCTGAAACCTTTGGCAAAACTCAATTTGGTCCCGGGAGCAGATCATCCTCCTGCTGGGAGTGGAGTTCAGCCGCGGTAGAAGGGATGCATGGCCAGGGTATGGATACACGCGGAGAAATCTTTCAATACATTTTTGTATACTTGAAGAATTTGTATTTTGTTTTGATAAATATATAATATAATTTGTTTTTTGTACCTACATATGTTAATTGTACCTACATAATTGTACCTACATAATTGTACCTACATAAATAACAGTATTATTATTACATTATTACGAAAATCAAAGAGAAGATTTTTTTCCATTTGATGTAATGATGATGCTGATTTTTATTAAAGAAAATGTTATACTAATATGTTCTGAATATCTATTCTTAAATATAAGTAGGTTACTTGACTTGGCAAAGATCCAGAATATTATTTAAAAAAACAATTGTTTATCTAACTCAATTATGTTTGATGTTTCTTTTTAAATAAATATTTAAATATATATTTAAAAACTACATTTCAATGTAATTTTTAGCTCAATAATATAATTAGGAGTCACAGATTTTTGAATCTAGCACTAGGAACTTGGATTTAAAAAAATAGAACATTTTAAAGCAATAAAGAAGTATTACTTTTAAATTTACTCACTCTGAATCAGGAATTTAATAAACAAATATTTAAAACTATGATAGAAATCCGAACTCATATTGAGAAAATAATTCGAATATTTTCAATTTATAAATCTAATTAATCGCTATTGTAAATCAATATATTGGCATGATTTGTAGAAGAAAATGGGGAAAGTCTAGATAAATTCTAACCACAATATATCTTAGTAACACTTATTAAATAAAAAAAAACCTTTGAAACATAATAAACGCACCCAATTTTAAATCACAGTCTAAACAATTTCATAAGGCATGAAAATCCACCTTCCCAATGCACAGATATTGTATGTACATATGTGATCCCCATTAGAGGATTCTTCTGCATACGCAAATTCTTCGCGCACTTTCTTTGCTCTCTTTGAATGCAACTTACGTCAACTTTCCGGTACTTCTCCTTGGCTTATTGGCTGTCAAGTGCTTGGGACTGATTGCTTTGACGATCTGCTAATTTCGACACTTTTGTTTGTGGGAATGCACTGGGGGGAGAGGGGAGGTCACAGTCACAGAAAAAAACAAAAACAAACACTCGGCTGTTAACCATTGACCGTTAATCGTTAGCAGCAGCAGCAACAACAACAACAAGTGCCAGGGGGCCAAGCACAACGTTGCGGCTCAGCTGTTCGGCCAGTAATATTTGTGTGTCGGTGTTAATGTTAATGTTAACGTTAACAAACAAACAAAAACTCTTTCGCTCGTCGTATGCTCTTGCGGCTCGGCTCTGCTCGTGCTCGTGCTCGTGCTCGTGCTCGTGCTTGTGCGTGCGTGTGTGTGAGCGTGCTTACAGTTACGCGGACGGGAATCGACTTGTTGGCTGGCTAACTGTTGCGGTCTGCTTTATAGCATTCTCGCTGGGCGAAAGAGAGAGAGAGAGAGACGGCGCCAGAGCGAGAGCCGGCCAGAGAGTGATAGCGCGCTGCTCTCGCTCTCCCCCACTCCAGCTCCACCGGCTGCGTGGGCGGCAGCAGCAGGATGCCACGGCTGGCAAATGCAGTCCAAGTGCAGCAGCAGCAGCAGCACCGAAGAACTAGCAGCAGCCATGTCAATTAGTACTGGCCAAGCGGAAGATGTCGCCGTCTCCCTCTCTATCGCTCGGCCCCTCTCTTTCGCTCTGGCTCAGGCCGGGCTTAACAGTGGGCAGCATCATCGTGACGCCTGCTAAATCGGAAACAGCTGAGCGGCAAGATCGCAGCAAGTGATCGCTCTCTCGCTCTCTTCTTCATCTCTTCGGAGAGCGGGAGAGCCTGTAAGTGCCAACTTTGAAATAGCCGCTCTGCGGACCACACTAGGGGCCACACAGATAGTTCAAAGGTCGCGGCCCAGGTAGACATCAGTCACTAATTGGTCGACACACACAGCCGTCAATACACGGCGAGAAAAATAAAAAATTTGTCTCAATTTTCAGTACAAAAAAAACGCATATTAAACTTTCTGTTGGCAAAACTTGGTATACTTTTTGAAGCAAAAACTATTAATTAAAATTATTCAATTAAAATAAAATTTGTTTTAAATATTTTCTGCAGTGTAACTGAACATGATTGATGTGCGGGTCTGTGGCATCCTGACTTCCAGACAAACAGAGTGTTTAAACAGCTTCACTTTGGGTTTTCTAGGTTTAATCACCGATCGGTTAACCGCTCATTAAATCGTAAAATTACCCAGATTCTTTCCCTGGAAAATAGTTAAGGACACCTGATGTCCTTTTCAGTTTACGGCGGCAATAAAGTAATTATAATGTAAATGCGCTTACCTGTTGCATCAGCCTCAAAAGGGAAAGCAAAGCCTGCGGCCATAAATCAGTTTTTAAATGAGCCGTCGATCATTTATCTATATCCTTGCTGTCTCATCAATCAATTAACGAATGGCCAGCGAATTAATCACCGTGACTCACACCCCCCGCTAATGATTTTCTAAAATCGTACCACTGTGCACAGGCTACTCTCTGCCTGTTCTGCTCGCACTTGAACTCTCTCTCCCTCTCGCTCCCATAGTCTCTCCCACGCAAAAACTCCTTGGAAACGGTAAGTTATTTTTTTTGATTTGACTTGCTGTTCGTTCCGGCAGCCGTACTACCTCTCTCTCTCACACCCTATCGTATCAATGTCACCTAAGCATACACTCTAAAAAAAAATGGCAGCCATTCGCGTTTGTCAGCTGAGAGGAGAGTTCCAAACATGCTCATATATTTAGCTATAATTTTAAATCCCTATAAACTTAAACTAATCTTAAAAGTTTTCCAAAAGTATTCAATATTATATTTTAATATATTATTTTTAGTGTATCTTTTGCCAACTTTGAAGTGTATTCTTCAATATCCTACCTTAGGTTCAGACTAGCAATGTACATCCATATATCGAGAAGGGAAATCCGATATATATCGATAAAAATATCACATCGAATTTATTGTAAACTTTGCTTTATCGATAATAATTTCAATATTATCGGAAATTATCCACAATATAATATTCTACAATTCTATTCTAAAAATTGTCATATTTATTTCCGCTGAAATTTTGTTCCCAAATCAGGTAGAATAACTCCATAAATGTACCTAGATTTTTGTCTATTTTTGTTTTTTTTTTTTGTTTGTGTTCGATTTATGACATTGGGGCACATTCTCTCTCTCCCTCGCCGTCGCTCTGGCCGTCCCTCTCTGGCGCCCGCACAACAGGTGGCTGCTTGGCGCTCACCTCGCACTCGCACTCCCACTGGCAATGGGCAATTACACTGCTCTCCGTAGATAAATAGGCAAACAAATCGAAAGCGATTCCGTGCAATTATGGGCTATGTCAGGGGGATGGGGGAGCAGGGACGTACCACATATTCATATGTTTGGGATGTACATATGTATGTACATGTGTTTTTGCCGCCTCGTATGGAAATCATCGGGTGAATTATCATTTCGCGGGACATCGGCAGTCAGTCAGTCAGCATAGGAAAGCGAATTAACGTCGGGCCAATGACGGGGCAACTTTTTGCCGACGTTGTTGTGATTCTTGATTTTTAAACCAAAATACATATATAACAACAAATAAATAGTCACTTCGGTATCGGTGTTCGGTATTGGTGTTGAGTATCTCAATCTGTATCTGTATCAGTATCAGTATCTGTATCTGTATCTGTAGCGCTAGAGCTGTGCTAGCCCTAGAGCTGTATCTGTTGCCATGTTCCCCCGCTCAACGGCAGTTTGCGTGCTTTTTGTTATTTGTTTTAATTTAGCTTTGATGTTTTTACAACCCTAGGCGCGGTGTTGGCCATAAAAAGAATACACACAGAGTCGCGGATCGTGCGTTTATTTTTGTTTGCATTTGGTATCTTTCGAAAAAAAAAAAAAAACAAAACAAAACAAAATATTATTCCGCCTAATTGAGGCGAAAGTTTCTAAATAGAACATATGTAAGCTCCACCTGTAGAGGTGGCTCGAAACCTCGAACGTAACGGCAACCGGTAGCGGCAACGCTAACGAGCAACTTGTTGAACTTCAATTCGTATAATTTCCAGAGCACCAGGCACCTTTGATAACAACACACACGCCCCTCCGTCCCTATCAACTCGGGCAAATCAGCCACAGACTTGCTTGCTCACCCACAAAACTTATGTAGATGGTTTTTCCATCAAATCTATTTCGTTGCGTTTCGAAATTCAAATCGGGGAAAGGCAATCAAAAGGTACGTTTATCTCGTAAAAAATGTATAACTATATTCGATTTCATCATATAACATAACTTACTCAAGGGATTTCTTTCTAAAAAAAAAGAAGAAAAATTAAACCTTAATGACATGATTTTAAATCAGAAAGTTTTTTTGGCATTGCTAAGGAACACGTTAAACTTTTATAACATCTTGATGATCTTACTTATTTCACGTTCCTCATTACTAGTGTCTCGCTAAAATCGTACTTGGGAATTATAGATAAACTTCTTGCAACAAATTTATTTGGATAATAGTTTAATAATTTAATCTCTTAAATTGAAATTTGAGATGTTTCAAACTTATACAATATCTACTTATATTTTAGAGACGATCTTAGATTATGTATTCGAATCTTCGCGAACAATACTTTCGGAACGCACTGTAAGTGAGCAGCTGAGTAAGTGAGCAGCCGCTCAGTTAGTCGGAGACCCTTCCAATTTGCTTAGACAAATATTAGCCATTAGATTAGATGGACTCCAGCTGACTTGACTGACTGACGAATCACCGAAAAAATAGTTAATTAGCGTCATAAACGAGCTTAAGATAGTAGGAATGGCGCTCCGCAATCTGGTAATTCTCAGACGTTAAATATTTACAACTGTAATTTGTGGGCAAAACTTTGCACCATGCGTCACTTCACTCCGCAAGTCAAGCCAAACCGTTTTAGTTCTGGCGAACCGTGATTGTTAAGATTCTCATTTTTTTTTTTTTTTTTTGGGTCAGGCACTTGACTCACAGACAGAGCCAAAAAAAAAAAGCTTGACTATAATTACTGGCAATTTTTCGGTTGGCCTTTATGGCCATAAATAATGACACACGTTCCCAGTTAACTAAAGACAGTCTTCTGGAAACACAAGAATAGTTTTCAATAGCTCATTTCTACCTGAACTTAATTACACCATCTTTTTTCAAGGCCATAAATATATATTTCCCGCCATAAATTATATATATAGCGAATTTAACTATCAAATGGTAGTAGTGCTTTCATGTCTGTTGTGCAATCTTTTCCGATTGAATAATTGCTGTTATCTCCTTTTGATTAAATTCAAAAAATAGTCATACGTCATCAGCAATGACTGTTGACAATTTTGTTGTAGGAACACCTGATCCAAAGTCAAAGCGAAAAGCACGTCATAAGGGGCTTTCAACAAAAAATAAAACCAGTTGACAAACTAATTTGCAAGCTATGAATGAAAGCCTGAGCTTGGCGTTAACTAAGCCAAATACATGCTAAAGAAATTTTCGTTGATACCTTTTATATTTCATTTAATGGTGACTTTGACTTGAATTTTTTTTTTCAATAAATTATTCAGACTTTCTTATAGCAATTTAAATGACATATTTGCGAGATCTCAAAAATATTCATAGCTCATCGTGATCGAGTCTGAAGGCAGCCGGGCAAAGCTACAAAGTAATTATATACATATATAAGAAATACAAACAAATCCATTCAAATCTCGACCTGGTACTTGACTTGGAACTGAATTCAATAGAGATACTTCAGACCCGCTAGCACATTGGTTCACCAAGTGCACTTCAAACAATGAACTTGCTAATTAAAAGCAAAAACAACAAATAATTACAAAAGCAATACCAAGAAATCTAGTTTTATGCAATAAAAAAAACTTAAGATAATAAAAAGATGGGTGGAAAAAGTCATTTTGAGTGAAAAAAAACACTTTTTGAGCAAATTGCTTAAATAAGTTCAAAAGTTTATATCGATATAATATCGATGTTTAACGCGATATGCTAAATATAACTTGATTTAAGAGCGATACATGGAAAAATAAACAAATTAACGAAATAGCTTACATTTTCAATATTGTAGTTTTAAATGCGATATTTTTCAATATCTAAAGTTTCGATAAAATAAAATTTACGATATTTTTCGATATCTAAAGTTTCGATAAAATGAAATTTATGATATTTTCGATATACATACATACCAAATCCATCCCAAATTTCGACACTTGTTCAGTTTTTCATAAAAATATTAATAAACTTTCCAAAAGTTCACAATAATAACCTAAAATATTTATTTTGACAATGCCTCCGCAGAAAACTGAATGCTTTACATCGTCGGAGGTAAACAACGCCTTTTAATTTGAACTCTTTGGTGAATGAATGAAGATTAAGGAATATATTTGCATAAGAAATCAAATCAGAATCCCAGCCAAAGCAAACAAAATAAGGCATAAACCGCATCAACCTCCTGCAAGAGATTCACTTTCAGCTGGAGCAGCAACCCGAGATCAACGGCCGGGAAAAGGGAATGGGATTGAAAATGGGAAAGGGAATGGGACTTGATCTTGGTTTTCTTGGTCTGTTCAACCGACACACTCCAATTTCGCCAGGCATTTATGCAAATATTTAGTGGAAGTGCAGCAACATGTTTCTGGTGTTTCTGGTGTCCAAGCATCGTCGGGCCTGCTGTTGCTGTCTTTAGCTCTTGGCATCCACATATTTGCGGTTAGTTTATTGACCGAGTTCCAGCCAGCAGCCAACCGGTTCTCTCCTGCAACGAAAATCGCACCGGGAATAATAATACCAAGACCGCACGTCATCGCTTCATTAGCCGCAGACAGAGAGCAAGCCAGGCAGGCCAAAAGGCCCATTCTCGGGCTAAGGCTAAGGCTCAGGGCCCAGACTCAGACTCAGGTATTTTCGTTAATTTCGCCACATTGTCACATACTTTCTGCCACCCGAAAGGGGCGTTGGAAGTCGCAGCTGGAAAAGATCTTAAGTTGATATTTTGCAGAAACTCTAAGATAAAAATTAAAAACAAATAAAATAAAGCAAAGCATGGATACACTTTGAAATTGGTAATTAAACGTACATATTTGGTAGCAGTTATTACACAAATAAATACGAGAAATTGCACTAATCAATATACTTATTTATTGGCAAAAATAAAACTTGAACATATACGAATTTAAAGAGCAGAGTTATCTAAAACTATAAAAAATATATTACATTTAATATCAAATGTTTGTTAGCATTCTTCGCTTAGAAAAACCTTGTAAATATTTATAAATTATATTATTATATTTAATGTGTCAGCAGTTAAAGAATATATATATCTATAGAGGTTGAGAATATAATTCGACGATTATTAGTATATCTATATAAATATTTTGTCGTGTTTCTAGAATGAATAGTTATATTATTATTAATATCTACAAATCAAAAAATATATTATAAAAAAAAACACAGATATTTCCTTTATAATTGGTTGTATTTAAATAAAAAATTAAGAAAACTAAAAGTGTTACAAAAATTAAAATAAATTTATTAACATATGTATTACTCTAAAAATATATTTATTTATATGTATTTAAATTAATATATTCAGTAGTTATTTTTGCTTAAATAAACACAAAAACATTTAAATGCATCTATTAAATGCTAAGATAAATAAATATATATTATCTTAGACTATAAAACTTTACAAAAAATAACATATATTTATAATTATTAATTACCTGTCGGACCTTTAATGATTTTTAAGTGATTTTTTAAAACAAATTAAAAAATAACTAACGAACTCAAAATGATTTTCATGACCGTATTATTACTAATGATTTTCTTAATCAAAATGGTTATTATAAAAATAATACTAATACATAAATTATTATAATTTTGCATACATTTTAAAAAAGTGAAAGGTTTCGGTTAGTAGTTTAAAAATGTAAGTCAGAAAAAAAATTACTCTTATATTAGAATAATGTCTGACTTATTGATTTGGAAAAAGCCTAAGAAATAATTTTAAAAGAAATAGAAGCTCAGCGAGAATGAAAACTATTAAGAAAATAACAGATATATATCAATATAAATAATTGGCAGTGATTTGTGGACTTAAAAAATTACCCCAATGTTGGAGTATTTAAATAAAGATTGAATTTAATTATACAAAAAAAAAAAACTTAAAACTTAAATAATAATAATAAAGTTCCAAATGGTTTAAAGACCTTTAAAGTTAGCCAAGCTTTATATTTAAACATCAGAAAAGTGATATTTATCTGAAAATGTTCTAAACTGTTTCAAATTGGTTTCTAGCAGAGCTTAAAATACTTTTTCTAAGCAATAAAAAAGATTTAGTTGCTATTCCTTATCTATCAACAAAGAAATTAATAAAGATGTATATTTTCTATCCATTTGTCATTTTCGAAAACTTTCGAAAAATGTTCATAGACATGTTGATCATCAGATGGATTTATGAATATAAACGTATCGGAAGAGTCGTTTTTTTAAAGATATTGATTGTGGTGAAAAGCGAAACCAGGGTAAAACTGTTGTATATTACCATGCGTATTGGAAAATAATGGATAAATCGGCTTAAACTAGCATGAAAAGGCTCAAAATAATGTAATTTGAAGCCACCAATTAAAAAAGATTCGTGGAAATGTAGTTGTGAGCGCAGCAATTACATTGCCACCAATTTTTTTTAACCAAACTATCCATAGAATAAGCGAAATAGATCTTACAGTTTTTTTTTTTGTAGTTTAAGATCTATAATATTATGTACCTTTGTGCAAAAAAGAAATATATATATACATATATATAATTCAATTTAATTAAGTATTAAGATGAAACTAAAACTACTTCTCGGATACCTGAATCTAAATTAAAACAATGAGTAATTACTTCCATAACTTGACCCCGACTGTGATCTCTATGTTTTTTATTTTAAATTTTTCACTAAAAAGGCTAAGCCAGAGACTTGTCTAACAAAGCTTTAACTATGTGAGCTTATAAAGTTATAAACTATAAACCTTAAAATATACTCTCTTGTGATGTCAAAATAATAAAGATCCGGATCTAAATAATACCAAAGGCCATATATAAATTATAAGATGCGTAACGTCCCAAAATTTCGAGCGTTACGCATCTTATTCTATATTTTAAATTATAATACTGCTTAATATTTATGTACCAAGTTCCGATAAAGGCAAAAATACTTAATTATGAATGTATTTCCTGTTCGATATAATAAATTCAAGATTATATATATTATGCAAATATACAATTAAATGTTATTTCAACTAATAATAAAGTTTCAATGCCATTAGGGCAAAATAAAAATAGTATTTTTTTAGTTTTTGGAAATGGATTGGTTAAAAAATCGATATAAATTGTAAGTAAAATGGTAATATAACCCTTTAATAACCCCTGAAATCAATAAAAGACTTGTTTGTTTCATTAAGTTTTTGTTTTTCTTTTTTTTTTTTTAAGTTGGCAGCTTATGCATATTAATTAACAATTATCAATAGTTAATACAAATAATTAGCTACACTCGAATATACAGTATATACACAATGTACACGCAGAATATAATTTACATAAACATATAGAGTAAAAAAAAAAAAAAATAAACACTGGGCAAAGGCGATAACAATAAGAACATTTCGCTAGAGTTAACAATAGGATGGATGGTGTTGTTGTTGTTGTTGTTGTTGTTTTTGTGGTGGATCCTGGACTAGACTCAGGACTCAGTCAATCGTCTTCACAGGTGGGGATTTTCGGGTGCGAGCGCGTATAAAGTCCTCGAGGTACCAGCCCACAAAGGCCATCACGCACAATGCATTCAGCAGGTTAAGGGTCACCGCATAGCTGGTGTGATCGCGAATCAGGCCTGAAAAAAAGTATTTTAAAAATTAGAGAAAACTCATAGTAAAGCTACAGCTAGTGATGTGATACTTACCAATCAGTGGTCCAAAGACCATGGAGAAGGTGCCCGACATGAGCAGCTGGAGTCCGGCGGCCGCCGGCAGTCTCTTGAGCGGCACATAGCTGGGTATGATCAAGGACCAGAAGACCGTCCGGAAGGCCTTGTTCAAGCCCAGCCAAAGGAAGATGGCCATCATACAATAAAAGTTTGTGGTCATCGATAGGAACATGCGGCCAATGCACATGCCCAAAATGCCCACCACAAAGAAGGTGCGATTGCTTAAATTGATCTTGGCGGTGATCAGTGGAATGGCAAAACGCACCAGCAAATCAAACAGTCCCAGTGTGGACATGGCCAAGGCAATTTGATCGTCTTTAAAGCCCAGATCGGAGAGGATGAAGGGCGTCAGAATGGCGAAATTGATTTCAACAAAGTTGATTAGCGTTATGCCCACGGCCAGGTTCACGTAGGTGATATCGCGCAGCAGGTCCAGATCGAAGAAGATCACAACCTTCATATAGAAGGGTAGCTTCTTGCGTCGCTGGCGCTCCTCCTCATCCTCCAGCTCCTGTTTCTCCTTCTCCGTGAGCTCAGTGGAACGTAGCTTATGCTCCTCCTCCTCCTCTTCGGATTCGTAGCCGTGGGCCTCCTCCTCCTTAATGCTGTGACTAACGGAAATGCTGCGCTGCTGCCTTCCGCCCGGATTCGAGTCCTTGCTGCTCAGCCGCTTCAGTTCCACGTGGCCATTGCCCTCGGTCTTTTCCCAGGTGTTCAGACGATTGCGAGTCCCGCTGCTGTTCAGCGAGGCCCTTGATCCGAACCAGCCATCGTTGGCTCGCGGCAAAACCGGTGTCTCAGGCTCCACCACATGCTTGATGATATCCTCGTCCTGATCCTCGCGCTCTGCCAGCGGCTGCACCGGCTTAAGTGCCTCGGCATCCCGATCCCGTTTCACCACATGCCACTTCACCGGCTGATAGATCAGCGAGCAGGCAATGGTATGCAGCGAGGCGCCGGCAAAGAGCAGGGTTGTGCCCTGGACACCAAACATCTTCAGCATGTAGGTGGCGAAATAGGGGCAGACAATGGGTCCGAGTCCTGCCACACCGAACTGGTAAGCGGTGGCCGTGCGCCGTTTCACCTTGAAGTACGTGTTAACCGCCAGCGAGGAGGCGCTCACCGTTAGGCCGCGTCCGAAGCCGTAAATGATCGAGAAGCTCAACAGGTAGACGGTGAAGGTGTCCGCGAAGACCATCCAAAAGAGGCCCACAAAGGTCAACACGGAGCCCCAAAGGGCCACCACTCGGTAGGTGTAGCGACGGAAGAGCGGGCCATTGAGTAGACCTGAAAGAGAACAGAGAAGGGAGTTTACTATTTAACACTATTTTTATATAAATTTTCTTTATACATTTAGTGCTTTTCGTAGCATACTTTTGGACACTCTTTCAAATGATTTTAAAGGCACTGCGAAATTTCAGAAAGAATCTGATAGAAAAGGGAATGATTTTTTTTATTAATTAATCTTTTTATATTCAGAGATAAGTTTTCTAGCACATTTACATTTTAATGCTATATTTTTTAACATACAATTTCTCAGAAAACAACTTTATCTTATTTCCGGGAACCCAAAGTCTGCCGTTTTTGTTTTCAGTTTAAATTCCTATCTCAAGTTTATGAGTCTACATTCTCCAATTTAAAGCCCCTCAAAAAATCCAAATAGAATTTAAAATCATATATTTTCCACCGCTTTTAAGCAGTTTAATATCTATATGGAATTTTATCTAGTGATGGTGTCATATATATAGCTCGTTTAGCTATCCAAAAATTGAGGAAAACAAACGTTGATGCAGCTAAATATAAATGCAGCGCGAATTTAAATACGCCATCCAAAATGATAATGATTCTATACTAGATTCCTAGTGTATCGAGTGGTATATATTTCAGTATTAATATGTATATATATTTACCCGTAAATGCAGACACAGCGATTTGTGTGTTGATGATGGTGGTCAGCTCGGAACTGGATATTCCCAGGCTGGCCATGCGACCGCGGAACAGGATGCCAAATTGCTGTGCCAAAGCGAACGTCACTAGCTGCAGGAAAATTAAATATATATATTAGTTATCAACGTTCTGTGAATTCCATTTTATAGATATCTATATCGGTCAAGGGGGTTCATCTAAAATGAATGAACAAATGAATCATTTGTTCACTTTCACGGCGAGTAAACAAGATTATTGAATTGTTTAGTAGTCTATTTTTTGTATATTTAAATTTATTATTCCGTTGAAAATGATTAGAAACGGGAAAAAGCGAATAAAGATAACTATAAAGTCATTAGAGGTTTTTTAAAATATATATATTTTCTGCAAATGAGAGAAAATGAACGCAAATGAACAATTAAATGAGTGTGAGTGAACATTTTCACTTAGACCACACAAGTGCCTGATTTATTAGCTTATATAATATATTTTCAGTTTAAATAAAAAATAAACTACCAAACAAGATTGAAAATGAACAGCTTAGTGAACAGAAAGTGAACAGATTCACTCATCTCCGACCCTATATCAGCATCAACAGCCGAGTCGATCTAGCCATGTCCGTCTGTTCGTCCGTTTCTACGAAATCTAGTCCCTAAGTTTTGAAGCTTAATGAAACTTTTTACTATATACTCTCACTAGCATACAAGTCGGAAAGAGCCGGATCGGTTAACTATATCATATAGTTGCCATACAAACGATTTGTAGCTTCCTTTCTTGTCTTGTTTTGACCAACTCTTCTCACATTTTAGAAACTGGACTGAGTTCGGCTTTTACTTACGATATTGACGCCACTGGCGACGGCCACCAGCCAGCCCCATCCTCCATCGGGCGCCACAAAGTCCTCGCCCAGGTCGCTCTTGTCGCGCCTCTTCTTCTTCACTGGATGGGCTCCTGGCGTGGATTGGGAATGGGAATGCAAATGCGTGGTGGTGGTGGTGTTGGTGGTAGGAGGTGATATCTTGGTCTTGGCCGCAGATCCATTCTTGGGCAGCAGCTGCACCGTCTGCTCGGCCTCGGGCAGTCTCAGTCTGGATGCCTCCGTGTTGTTGTTGCTGCTATTGTTATTGTTGTTATTGCTGAGATGGCTCCCATTATCGGTCATCTTGGAATCGTATGCGACCTGTGCCTGGGCCGGGGCTTGGTTTGGTGGAAGTGGGACTAGGAGCTAGGAGCTAGGGCTTGGGTTAGGTTAGCTTTTGGGGTCTTAAGTCTGGATGTTGCATCCCTGGATGTCTGGACGAGAGCAGGTTTTTTTTTTTTGGGTACAGTGATGAATGCAAGTCTGCCGAAGATTAAGAAAAAAATCAAGAAAAATGTTTAAAGAAATTAGCATTAAAATGGTATATAAATTAATAATCAATTGAAACATCACTTGAATGTTTATTTTGTATTATTAAAAAAATAAGTAATTAAAATACATATATTTATTAGCTTGAAAGTTGTCAAATAAATACACACAGTTCTAAAATACCAACATTTTTGCCGTCAAAAACAACCTGATAATCACAGAATATGAATGGGATAATAATCTTTAATAATTATACAAATTGGAACTGATGTCACTGCCGACTTGTGAGCGATTCTGAATGTACTTCTGCTGAATACGCTTTAAATATACATATTTGTTTAAACTATTTCACATTTGAGTCACTTTTTAAACTCATTCACAATTTATGGAAGATTTCCCACCACGTAAAACATTTCACCATATTATCAAGCTCTTCGCTATACATTTTATCTTTGCATAAATTATTTTATTATGGGGCTTAGCAATTTGCATGAAAAACACTTTAATTCGATGTCAGTCACTGGATTACTTCACACCCAACGCACGTATTAAAGCACCTTTATTAACTGGATCTAATTTGCACTAATAAATATATAAATAAATTAATTAAAAGAAGAAGATTATTCATAATGACCTCCTCCTCCACTGGCTGACCACTTTCACGGCATTCAAAATAATAATAAAAATAAAGAACTGGAACAGACAAAGTCAATATTTGAACTCGAATTGAATTGATTTGCACACAGAACCGATTGTCTGTGTTGTTCGACAATCGATTACGACTCAATTGAGGTTTTTTGCGATTGTATTTCCCTCTTTTTTTTTATACTCAAAGCCTCAGAGCCACGCGAGACGGCGGAACGAAAGGCTGAACCTCAACTGACCGATCAGTGATATTTTGGGCAACTCTCACTCTTCTTACGCTAAACGATTCCCATTCCGATTCCAAATCCAAGGGGCCGGGCGGGCGGTGAGGTATTTTTGGAAATATGCCTGGAAACGTGACTGCCAAAAGAACAACAACTAAGTAAATAATACCGACTTAACACCCATTATATAAAGAAATAAAGCCTCAATGCGTGCCGTTTGTTGTCGATCGGCCGAGAGAGCGGAGCACCGTAGCGCCGCTCCGCCTTATCGAGCGAGTTGTTGGAGCTGAAGCTTGATTTTCCTTTTCGGAATTTTTTGTATCCGAGAGTTTGCTCTGTCCGGCAATGAGTTCGTCGTAAATACTTGCGGCAAAGACACCGCAAAGCACCGAGATATCGCCGGGCCCTGGGCTTTATATGAGATCATTTCGGTGCCAAGAGCCATGTGATAAGGCGCAGGGCCGCCGATATCTTCTAATTAATAATTATATTGTTGCCCAGCGAAGATATCCGCAACACGAGGTGCCAGTACAAGCAGAGTTTTCACTCTTCGGGCCCCATGGTTAATGCACAGTGAAAAATAATTTCTGTGATAATTATTTGCTAAATCTAACTGATGCTTAAAATCAAACTCTATGAAATTAATTGTAAAAAATATATATAATTTCAGTTATCGTTTCGATATCAACTATATAAAGTCAGCTATAAAATATATTATAATCAAACTCTTTGAAATTAATTGTAAAAAATATATATAATTTCAGTTATCGTTTCGATATCAGCTATTTAAAGACAGCTATAAAATATATATATATTTTTTTTGTTTGAACTTCCTGTTAAGTGCCGGTTAAGTTAATGCCAAAGTTTTTGAAAGCTAATTTTAGGTATTTTGTGTTCATAGTTCATTGAAGTTTTGCTAACCGGAAAATATAACGGTTAGTTAATACTATTTAATACAACTACAGGATATTACTTTAAATTTAAGTTATTATTACGATGCTCATACATTTAGCACTTTTATACAGTTGAAAACAAAAAAAGAAAATACATTTCTTAAGCTTTTAACTGCCGGTTAAGTGCCTGTTAAGAGATTGCATTTTTTCTGCTTTACAGAATAACCGAATTTTCGTTTTTATTTTGTGTGTACATAAATTTTAAGTTATCGTTTCAGTACTTAAAAATTTAGCACTTCAATACAGTTCAAAGTATGTTTTTTTTAACTTCCCGTTAAGTGTCGGTTAAGAAATTGAATTTCTCTATTTTAACAGGATATCCGAACTTTCGTTTAATATTTCGTGTGTACCAACCGCCGATTTGGTGTGTTGCTTGCTTACTCGCTTTATGGAACACCGACTGACTTCTGACTGACTGGAGACCAAGTGTTGTTGTAGTTCGCCGGCGGCGGCGATCGCTGCAGCAGCAGCTGAACCGCGTCAAAAAACCGAAGCAAAAGCAGAAGCAGAAGATAAGATTCGCTGGCAAAGTTCGCTTTATTTGCGATATATACTAGAGGCGGGCGAGAGACTGTGTGTACTAAAGGTCGCACGGCTATTAAAACGCTGCTCAAATATCAATTTTACAGCGTTTTAATTGTCCGGCAATCAGTAACAGGCAAGGCACAGTGGGCAAAAGCAGACTTTTGACTTGGCTTATCACAACCACGATTCGCGCCGATACCAATACGATATAACATATATGTATAATTGCCGCTAATTGACCTTAAGCCACCGAGTGAATCGGCTATTTTTTTTTTGTGTTATCGATCTGCGGAAAATGCTGGCATATGCAGGGAACATGGATAACGAACGAAGACTATGGAATTTTTCAATGCCATTCAGCGACGATCGAACCATTGGCAATCGATCAGGCTAGCACGTGGCAGAAGTTGGCAACAGGAAAAGCAGGAGCACAGGCACACGTGATGATTTCCGAGCTCAAAAATTATGAGTAAGACTTGCTAACGTTCAAGAGAAGCAAGATCTTTAAAGATATATTTAAATATTAGAATAAAAAAGCATTATAATATGGAAGCAAGGTATAAAAACATGCCTAATTTTCGTCTTGTTTTTTTTTTCAAGTAAAGCCCTCAGGGTATGGTGACCTATTTAATTGTTTATCATGTCCAATGACATAGCGACACCACGCAGCTGATATCGTTTTGATGGCATATGACAGAATTAAATATCATTATTGAATTAATCATATAGTACAAATGAGGCCTGTGAGACAGTATTCCTAAGGGATTTCTTGCGAAAAGTACAACTAAAATTAGAATCACACTTTAAATTCAATTAAATGTATTGCAATTTAATTTTAGATGCTTTGATATTTTAATGCTTTTTAGAGAACATGCTTTCAGCATATTTGATGAACTTTCTGTTCATCCAATTCATTTTATTTATTTTTTTTTTTTTTTTGTAATTAAACACTATAAACTATTCTTTCCTATTAACAGATCAAACAGATCGTGTGATTTTTCCATGACTAAACTTTGATCGCTGATCGACTCTGCCGTTTCCTGTTCATTCACTATTATTCACAGGGAATGGCTTGATAACGCTACCCGCCCGATTGTAAACACACTCTCAACAAAAGTTTGTTTCGCGCTATTATAAATTCCTAGATTAGAAGAGGTTTCTTTTTATTTTTGGGGAAATGCCATTAAAGAACTTTGCGAAACTTGCTGTACGCACACATATGGTAGTGGATGTTGATTAACACGCGACGTCGCGTCATCGTCGTCGTCGTTAGACGTCGTTTAAGACGCTTAAGACTCTCAAGACGTTTTTAAGACGTCTAAAGCTAAAAACAAACATCTGTATAATTAGAGCTTTCCGCATTATACGACACTCTTCGCACCCCATAAAAAGACAGGGCAAAGCTGTGGCAATAAAAAAAAAAAACATTTACGACTGTCTACTTTTGGTAGCCACTGTAGTGCCCCCTGTAAGCCTTAATCGCTGCTGTTGGCCGAGAGGAAAGGCGAAGGCGAGACTTTGATTGATATGTGATTGATGGTTAGGAGAACATCACGTATGCACCGGTACAACGTTTGGAGAAGCAAAAATGGTTAAAGTGATTTCAACATAGTTTAAATTAATTTCGCAAGTTTATTTCTTTTTTAGAGGAAAACAAGAACTTTTAGTCTTTTTTTAGGTGGTTTTTAGTTATTTTATAATGCAATCTAGGTTACTTTTTATACAAGTTTATTTTGGTTCAAAATTACGATACAAATTTATAATTTATGTAATTTTTATATGATTTTAGGTATTTTAGTTGGTTTATTTTTTAATTAAACTTTTTATTAAGTAGTGACTTCTGTTTGTTTGAAATTTTAATTTGAATTGTTTAACTTTTAATTAAGATTGCACAATTTAACAACACTTAATTCGGAGGAAATCCATTTATAAAAAAAGTATTTATAATTGCTATACTTTGTTTATAAAAATAAAAGGAATTTATAATATTATTATTTTTATTGTATTATAATCATGAAATTCCTATTTTATATATTTTATGAATCGATATTTTGACCAACAATATATATATTTTGTATATATAAATATAAGATATAAAAGAAGAATGGATTGGGGATTTTTCAGACTTTTGCTTATTCAAAAACTAACAATTCTTTAAAAAAAAAGCGCAATATTTATTGACGCTGTATCTTTGATTTTTTGAAGATCTGATAAGAGATGAAAATGTGTATGTTTCTTTGCAAAATTTTTTTTGTTTTCAAAATCAACTCTTTTGACCGCTAAGCTATATAGAAATGTATATTTGCATACATATATCTTTAGCGTCTATATATTACGGATTCCGAGCACGTGTCTCGTGGAAAGCGCGCGCTTTGGTGAAAAAAAAAAACAAAATTAATACAAAATAGAAAATATCATTTGGTTCGCTCTAGTGCTAATTGCCTCTAAACTATAATACAAATGCTAAAATACACACGCACAGACACACACACATACACTTATGTACAAATATGTATATTTTTTCTTTTTTTGTATTGGGGCCGTTTCGTACGTTTTATTTTTGTAAATGATTTTTCTCTCTCCTTTTGTTGGTTCTGTTGTTACTTCTGTGTTGTTGTTTTGTTGCGTTTTTGTTGCGCGGCGCCTTGCTTCGTTCTCTCCTCCTTATGTCGCCTTTCACATTGCACAGTTTGTAGAGTTGAAGAACAAAACATAAAAACAAAAACAAAAAAAGCTAAAACAAAACAAGGAGGCGGCGGCGGGCCGAGTATCGAGTAAATAGAATAGATTCAACAGGCGACGACTTTTCCGTTACGTTCACCAGCGCGAACTGAGCTGAACACTTTTGTGAATTATAGTATTAAACACCCAAACACAACACATCACACACACTCACGCAGGCTACTGCGACGCACACTTGCAGGCAAAAAAAAAAAAAGTGCTCTGCTTTTGTCGCAGTGTGCGTGTTATTTTGGTCTTTTGGCTTCACTTCTGCCGCTGCTGCCGCTCTGCCGGCGCTGCTTCTACCTTCGCTGCCTTTTCGGCTGTGTATTTGCCTTACCGTTATTGCTTATTGCTTGCCGTGCGTTGTTGCTGCATTTGCCGTTTTGATAAGAGAATTACTTTTTTTTTCTGTTTTCGTTCTTGTTGTTGTTGTACCGTTGTATTTGCTTTAGTGTTGTTGTAATTAGTTTTGTCGTCGCAGGCGCGATTATCAGGGGCAAATATATGTAAGTGTGTACATACGAACACTTGTATGCACACGGACATCCGCACATGCATACAAACACTCACACATACGCATGCATCAAGATCAGAGTGTATTACGTATACGTAAAGCGCACGCAAAAAATAAAAAAAAAAGACAGAAAAGGAAAACAGAACACAACCTCATAAATACATTATGATAGCGGCGGCGGCGATTAGAATTTGATTTTGTCATCGCCAGCCACCGTGGGACGAATCGCATTTAACGCGTGGGACTCCTTCCTGGCTGCAAGGTAATGAGTGGAAACATGGCGAGAAAACTGTGCAGCAGCTAAACCTGTAGATGTAAATTCGATTTTTGGTTATTATTTGGCAATAAGTTACCATTAACTTTAGGTGATGGAGTAAGAGGAATTCATGTTTTAAGTTAATGCTTCTAAAGATTTCAACTTAGATTAGGTTAGTTGGATTATAGAAAGATATAGTTTTATGGGCTTCCACTGGCACTTTTTTGGACTCGATTTTGGATTTGTTGCATTAGTATTATTTGGTAAAAGGCAGTTTTAATTTTAATTAAGCTGTTATCGTTTTAACTTTCGCTAAGTGGAATTTATTGATAACATTCGTAGCGCCGATTGATTGCCGATTGATTGAGAACAAAAAAAAAGTCAAAACGGTTTATTTAATACAAAAAAAAAATGAAAAAAACAAAAATTTAGTAATTCCAATGATTCCCATAGAGAGAGAAAGAAATATATGGTTTGGGAGATGAATAAAGGGAGATCGTTAAAGAAATGCTAGAGAAGTGGATAGAGAGAGAGAGAGAGAATAAGAGTGATAGATTGAGAGAGAGAGAGAGAGAGAGAGAGAGAGAGAGAGATAAAAAAAAGAGAGATAGATTGAGAGAGGGAGAGATCGATGGATTGAGAAGTGGATAGAAGGATAGATAGATAGAAGGAGCGATGGCTAGAGAGAGATAGAAAAAGATAGATAGAAAAAGAGAGATAGATTGAGAGAGGGAGAGAGGGAGAGATCGATGGATTGGGAAGAGGATAGATAGATAGAAAAAGCGAAGGCTAGAGAGAGAAATTAATAGAATGACAAAGATAGAGAGAGAAAGAGAGAGAGACAAAGACAAATCCAAAGATAGAAATAGATAGATAAACACACAGAGAGAACGATATGAATATATTAAATAGAGAAAGATAAGGAGCCAGAGCAAGAGAAGGAGCCTAGAGCTAAAGTAGCTTAAAGTTATAAAAATCCAAGAGTAATATATATTTATCTACTATTAAAATCAGCTCTAGCCCACTGTGCGTCTTGTCGCAACGTCTCCTACAGGAGGAAATGCGCATAGTTGGCCGGCAAGTGACAGGCGGCAGGAGCCCCGGCCCTCAAGTATAAGCCCTCGGCGTGATGTTGACGGCCTGTCAACTGGGGAACAAGGAACCAGAACCCCAAGCTGGTCAAGTCCAGGGTCTAGGGTGTCGTAACTACACACCTCACCTCAACCGGTGGGCATTGGAAGGTTCCAAGGTTGTCGGGACCCGTGACGCTCTTATGACGCTGATCGAGGATTACGCACGGTTTGCTGCCATGAGTTACCATCTTTGATAGTGCCTTCGGGTTTATCTTTACGCCTGGGGAACTTCCATTTCATTGATTTCGGTGGGGTCCAGGGGTCAGAGCGAACCAAGTGAAAGGCCCGACTCTGTTTTGGATTATAATATGAAAACGAGGTATTTATAACATTTGCGGGTATATTGATTTAAATGTAAATAAAAGTATTTCTACATATTTTATAAATACTTTTGCTTAATATTTATTATAACAGAATATAATAATAAATTTCCACTTAAAAATGATACATTAATAATATTTTAATATTATTATAATAACACAAGGAGTAATGCCATCGTCGAATTCGTATTGTTTTTACTTGTTTTTATTAAAAACTTTCCAGATTTAAAGTCCAGCTTGAGCTCGACATTTGACTTAATGGAATTATCAGCTGCAAAAGCTTTAAATAACTTGTGAGGAAATTAATTAATTTTATTTTAGGGAGCTTCACACTTATTATCGCAAACAGAAGAAAATCTACCTTAACTATACCAATTAAGAACGGCAAACGGGAGACCTTTAGTCCCCCAATCATCATCTGGAGTGGTCCGAATTTTGGCTCGTTTGCGCCGTTTACAATTCACCGATAAGAGTCCACACATTTTATTTGCCATTTGGCATTATTAATTTTTATTTTTTTTTTTTGTATTTTCTTCTTTTTAATTTCTGGTCGGGTACAAAGACCAAGGTGGGTGTGTCGACCCATAAATATGGCAGCAGCGGCAACAGCAGTTTCTTTCTTGTCCCCAATGACGAGGATCATGACACGGCCATATAATCGGGAGACCTAGGCACTAGGCAGGAGACCTGCCTCCAGCGCCCCAGATAAGGCCCATGTGCGATGGAATTTGTGGAGGATGTTATAAAGTCGTTGCTTGGCACAGTGGAGCCTCGCTAAGTAATGAGTGAAGTTTATTAAATCTGAGATGGGAATATACACATATAAAGAAGAGGAACATTTGATAAATCGAGCTCATCAGCATGTATAAAAATCAATATCATTAGCTTTTTGATGTATCAAAAATTAATTTATTAAAAATAATCGCTTTTGATGTTAAAATATCGAATTTATGAAAAGGAAAAATTTTTATATAATTTATTTCCTTTTTTTTCGATTATAATCTTGCGATATACGATATTGTATATCGCTATGTTAAAATATCGATTTATCTATCGACTTTCCCTTTTCATAAATAATACATTTTTGGCTAAGACCGCTCTCTATTTATGTAATATTTTTTTTTTTCTTAATATTTTTTTTTTAATTATTTAATCAATTATTCTAAAATTGTTCAAATATTTAAAAAATACTTAAAATACAAAAAGTTCATATTTTTTGTAAGTAAACCGTTCATCATTGGCAAGTTAGTGCAGAAATAATAATATTATTATGATATTAAATATAAACAATTTACTGTAAAATCTAGGAAAAAGCGATATTCATACATTTTATAATAATTATAAAATTACGTCACTTATGTCAGATTAGTATATACATTTCAAAGTATTTATAGTTATACTTATATATATATATACTTATATTTTGTTTTATTTTATTTTTATTTATTAAATATTTATTTATTTATTTATTATAATTTGTTTGCTTCTTATATATATATTTTTTATTATTATTGGCTTATCAACAAGCAGTAGATAGAATAGAACGTCCCTAAAATATGCAATACAGTTTCGATAAAGCTGCTTTATACATATCCCCAGAAGATGCCACAGTTTTTTAGCGTTACTTCTGTGTAAAAACTGCGTAAATCACAAAATTTAAGCAAATGAAGATTTATTTAAATAATAAAAGTAAATAAATAATAAAATATAATATAAATAAATAAATAATTCAAAGTGGAGAAAACCCGAAGAAAATAGAATCTATAAATACAATAGAGTGGAATGAACCTTAAAGTTTAATGTTGATTGCAGCTTTATTACAAGAAAAAAAAAAGGAAACCCCAAATTACAGAGATCAAAATGAGTTCTTTGTGAAAACATCTGTAGATTAATATCTTTACAATTAGTTTTTAAAAAAATACATCGGAATTTTAAGCTTAAACAAATTCTAGAAAAAAGTTACATGCCCCGGGTGAGGCTCGAACTCACGACCTTAAGATTATGAGACTTACGCGCTGCCAACTGCGCCACCGAGGCCCTCTGACGTGCACCTGAAATATAAGGATCCTGTTTAAAGGTGCAACCAAAAATGCAGTTTTGATTATTTTTAAAACTGAAGTGTTTTTAGGAATTTTATATTTGTAAGATTAATGCAAACAAGATCATTATTATTATTATTAAGCCTAACGACGGCTATTATTATGACTTAATGAATCATTATTGTAAAGTAATAAATGCTAGTTTGACCTTCTTCACTAAAGCTTGTAATATATATTAATAAAAGAAAAATTTGTTTAAAGATACTTATGAATTATAAGCTAAACTTGCTATATTTTATTCGTTTAATATTGTAAATTTTAAAAATAATAAATAAAGTTTTAATAATTCTTTTAATATTGTAAACATTAAAAAATATTAAATAATCAGATCATAAAACCAAATAAGGGGAAGTAAGTCTGTATAAATGGTGTTTTGTTTTGCAAAAAATGGAATAATTTATGTTGTAAACAAATTTAAACAAACAATTTGATAAAAATTACCAATATAAAGTATAAAAACTTCAACCAGATATTTCCTCTTATATGTTTGTACAGAAATATGATCTCATCTCTTGTCTTGTGTGGTGCAGCAATAAAGTCTAATCAAAATGTGTTTGGTGTCCCATCCAAAGTTCAAAATCTAACAAGAATCTTGTGACGCCGCCGAAGCGGAACACGACGAGGGGAAGCTCAGAGATGAGCGAAGCAGGAGGAGAAGCCTCCTCCGAGCACGTGAATATCACGAGCAAGGCGTTGATCATCAATAAGCGATCAATGACACTGCAAATGGAAGCGGAAAGCGGAAAAAATCGATCCAAGTTCAGGGAGTTTTTTTAATCAGACGCTGAATCATATACATATATATGCAGATATATATATATATGTACATATATTTAGGAGTACATTATATTTATTTTGTTGATTCATTTCATGGAAGTTTCCAAACGTCCCCTATTAATTTTCCTTTTTTTCTTGATAAGCACTAGACTTTGTTGCTTTGTGTTTGTTTTTGTTTTTTTTTTTCATATATTTATTTTTTAGCATTGAAAACTGTTATCAATGCAATTTGCTTACACCTCTTGCCTTTGTGCAAATTAGGCATCGAAACCAGTTCCAACACCGATAACTGGACATCGAAATTTAAATGAAATGTAACCCCCGAGCGGAAAGTTACAAAAAAAAAATAATAATAATAATCAAAAACAATTTCGAAAAAATGTAACGTCGGTTTCGACGAGATATATTCGATGGCCAAGGTTCAACGCACCTTGGAGCCTGACGGGGGGCTGTATCTCTTATCAAATAGATGCCGAGAGGTATGTGCGTATATTATGTATTCCGGGAAATATATGCCAAGAGGAAGTAAGCCCTGGACGTAGTATTAGTAGTTAAAAGTTAAATAATAAAACAATGAATAAATAAATGGGAAATTTTTAAATATATACAAGTTTACGATATTTTCTATATGATATATGATATTGTAAAACAATTCTTTTCCCTTAAAAGGTCAATTATTGAGTTTAGTAACCCGAAATTTATAATATAATAATTTATATATATAAAATGATAAAATAAATTATACTACAAGCTTAGACACCTTTTGCGTGAAAGCTTGTCAATGATTTTTTTTTTATTTTTGTAAAGAGTAATGATAGTTTTAATAATGAATAAACCCCTATTGCGAAAATCTGGTTACGTTCGTTGGCTAAACAAATTTGTCGGTAAATTCGTTGGGCAAAATAAACAAAAATGTTGAAACGAGGCTCTTAGAATATTATTTACCCCGTAATCTTGATGTATTTTAAATATTTATTAACTGGAAAGATGCTTTCTCATATCTTAATTTTATTAAATTGAATTTTTCAATCTGAAAACTGAACATTTTTTAAAAAGCTTAAATAATATCGATTTTTAAATGTGTTTTTCTCTTATTTATGATGAAAAAGTCTTAAAAAAAGTAAACACATAAATCCAAAAATTCGGCGGTGTGTGCTCTGAATATTTATTTAATTAAATTCCAAAAATTGACTAGCCTTTTGGAGATCCCGCTGAGATGCCGCCATTTGGCTTTCGTTTTGCAAAATGACAATATACCCGGTGCCCATGAAGCGCGTGTAAAAACAGCACAAAAACTACGTCATTGTTCGGACATGCACACAAAAAACACCATGCACGTCCAGTTTTTCATTCTTTTATTTTTTATTTTTTATTTTGTTTGTTGTCTTACCCAATTTCCATGCACTGCAATTTATGGGGGCCAACTGTGTCGATGGGCAACGCCAGACACAAGTTAGCGAGACAGATGAGGGCCAGCCGAGATATTTTCTAGAAAAAACTATTTGAAAGTCGTTAAATTGTAACCTTTATTGAAGTCCCAACTATTGATTATTTTTGTTGTGAATATTCGAAAATGGTATATTATGATTACATTGAGGAAAATCATCAATCAATTACATATTCAATTTAATTTAAACACGGGAATGTTGTATTTCTATTAAGAACAGGGAAATATTTTAGGTCTTCTAATGTTATGTAATTTTTACTTAATCAATAAAAAGTATATAAAAAACTTAGATAATATTAATATTAATATTTAATACATTTTTTTAATATTTATATAAAATAATATGAAGAGGGTGTCGCAACAACCGTTTAGTAATAAAGAAAAATTAATGACTCTGCCAGGATATCGTTAATTACTCATGGAAACATCATCCTTTGATTTTTACAGGCTTCAACTTTATTTTGTGTTTATTTTACATGGAAAACGTTTGTTTAATTACTGATGGAAACATCATCCTTTGATTTTTGAAGCGCCAGTAGTAAAGCCCAAATAACGATTTTAAATCTAAGTATATTTCCATATGAACAATATTAGGTTTCGGGTCAATTTTTGGAATGTCTGCCATTATGGTGACCGCACCTATAATATCAGCATATGTATAAATCAAGGATTTCCTTCTTTCCCCCTTTCTCCGGCATCCTGGCACAAAGAGGACGAAAAGGGAAAGGGAAAGCACCCAATAGACACACACTCATAAAGCGTGAAGCCTGGAAAAGCAGGGAGTGTGAGTGTGTGGCGTCACCAAGTGAGCAACAAGTTACAACAGGAAGTTGGCAAGACAGGACACGACAGAGCAGACATATGGATGCAATGCTGTGCTTTTAGCCTTTTTATTTTTTGTTCTAGTAAAAATAAAGTTAAAAAAAATGTTATAGAAAGCCAGATAATGCTATTTATATATGTATTATTGCCTAAAGAGATAAAGAAATTCCAAGTTTTAAATAAGAAGGATATTAAAGACTATTTTCTGGTCTCACATTAAAAATTTCTTGAACAGATTAATAAAGAAATTTAATTTAATTTTTTTTTGTATAATTAAAGTGCTGTTATTCTTTCTCTTTCAGATTAATAAATTTATCTGACTGTTAACTTGCTCGTTAACTTTAATATTGAGTCTGATTTGTTTTAGCTTTTCCTGCCAGAAGGAATATCGGAAATTGGGAAAGCAGGGGTTGAAATCTGTAGAGGCGTTCGTCCGTCAGCTTGAAATGCTCACATGCAAGTTCCCCCATCTCTTTATCGATTCTTTGTCTAGTTCGATGACAGTGTTGCTAATTTGGCTATTTTATTTGGTTACTTGGAGCACAGATTTTGGCGTTATATTTTGTTTATTTTAAAATTCTGGAAGGAAACGTTTATATTTGCCACAAAATGGTATAAACTAAAATGAAGAAGTAAATCCATTAAGATATTGATTATATTCAATGACCAGATATTATAATGGACACTGATCTGGCTTTTTTCTCTCAGAATTTACAGACAACACTGCCATGAATAGAAATAATAATTGCAATGGGGACATTTTCATTTTATTTTCAATGTTAATAACCATTTTCAGTTGCTCAATTGTAAGTCATCGCAGCCATTGCCACTCCATTCTATTCGTGAGGCGATTATTTTGGCCAATTAGTTTGGTAAAAGAGAAGTAAACGGAATACCAAGAGATGGATGCGACAACAAAATTACTATTACTAATATCTGTTGGAGAAAACTGCAAAAATATTCCTTATAGACAGGTTATAAATGAAGTTATCGTTTGCGAAAGATTACTGTAAGCAAACAGCTGACAGATCAGATGGTCCGTCATATTGTTAAAATCCTCTTTAGTTTTATGAAAAAAAAAAAATAACAAATAAAAGAAACGTCTGGCAACGTCGATCCCTCGCTCACTCATACAAGCTTGCAGAACGGCGCAACAAGTTAACGTAGAAGAGAGGCAAAGAGAGAAAGAGAGAGAGCGATGAAATTGAGAGCGAGAGCATTTGCGCAACTGCAACTGAGTCAAAAGGCCAACGCGGACAATGCACAGAGAGTGTGAGAGGAGGAGAAGAGCCTGCAGGATGGTTGTTGGGGTGTTTTAGGGGGGGGGGGGACAGGTAGCGGCGGCCAGTACATTGCAGCATGACTTTCCAAACGCAGCGCAACAACAACAACAACAAAACTTCAGACAAAGAACGAATGTAAACAAAGAAGGCAGGCAGGCGCGTTGCGCTGCGTTGTTGTTTGTGGATTTTGGCAAGCGAAGTGCAAGCCAGTTCTCCCTCTCTCGCTCGCTCCCTGGCAGACGGCATTAGAACGCGATCTTGAAACACAACAAACATACACTCTCACTGGCGGCGGAGCGGCTCTCTCTGGCGCTCTCTTCCATTGCCTTTGGGGACGCAGGCAGCAGAGCGGACGTACGCACAGTGGGTCCAAAGTGCGAGTTCCATCTTTAACTACAAAGCGTGAGAGTCCTTCAGGACTGCTCTAACCACTAATAAATTCGAATTTAATTATTCTTATGCCAAAAATCAACAATGAAATACAAGATATTTTCTTTTTTAAAGTTAACAATTCTTAAAATGTTAAATAATGATCCAAAATAATCGCACTTACAAGATTTTAAATTTAATGTTGTATACATTAAAGCGAAAAAATCAAGCTAGTTAATAATTCGTTGCATAGTTTCTTCATTTTATCCTTTTTTTCTTTACAATTTACCGTTGTGTTCCACCTGCCACAGCGGGTAATGGCATGCTGTCCTTTCAAAGCTCAGAAAAAAAGGCTTAAATCAGCATGGAATTTTTTTATGAATAACTCATAAAAAGGACCTTTGGAGAAATAAAACAAAAAAATAAAAAAAACAAGGGGGTAACAGACAAGGCAACACAGCATGACGCTGGACTCTGTGACTTTTTGCCCCACTGTGCGACGGCTAGGCAGCGGCAGCGGCGGCAAAGCAGCGACGGGACAGGCCGTCGGCAGAGCAGTCAGTATCGATTGAACAGCCGCGCGTAGCTCACCGAAGCGAAGAACCGAGGAAGAGACTCGAAGAGAGCGAGCGAGCGAGACGGACAGGGCGACAGAGAAGGAGACAGGAAAGGGAGCGCAGACAGAGACCGAGACGCAGGCGGAGACGGAGACGGAGACAGTGAGCGCCTGCCGCCCCCTCTTTTGTAATAAATAGCGCTGTGCGCGGCGACCACGCTACCAAACGGCAAGAGTCCGCTGAGAGCGACGCTCAAAAAAAAAAAAAATAAAATAAAAGAAAAAAACCACCCACACCCCCCCCCTGGAACAAAAGGGAAAACAACTGTAGTGAACGTGCAAAAGAACAAGTCCAAAAAACAGCTGGAAATAAAAACTAATAAAACGCTCTGCTGCTGGCCAAAACAAAGGGCCAAAAGAGGGAACCATAAAAAAAAAAAACAAAAAACAAAAAAACAAGAACACAAAAAGTATAAATCAAATTACTCCAGCAAGTGCCTTAAAATAAAAACCCAAAAAATACGACAAACCCACCAAAACTCGCAACAATTCAAACGCAACGTGATAAAACATGATTGAAACATAATAAACATTGATCAAAAGCAATACGTACACAACGCCGTATTTTTTTCCCCGTATTTTCTTTTTTTTTAATGTGCTACCAGTAAAATAACAAAAACCTAATTAGACCTCACAACGAAGATACAAAACAAATAAAACAGCAATAAAGGAATAAAAACACAAAATAAAAACACAAATCGAAAGAGCCGCAACGTAAAAAATATCCATAAATCTATATATACTACTACACACCTCACATATATATACAATCTATATGTATATATAGAGAAAGAGCTCGAGAAAACAGCGAAAACCAAAGGCAGCTAGACAAAAGCAGAAAAGCAGCAAGCAGTGAGTTAGTCCAGGAAAAGCAGAAGACGCGGCAGAAGGAGAAGGAGGAGGAGGAGGAGAACACACAACAAAGAGCAGCGGAGGAGGAGGAGGAGGAGCAAAAGCAACAACAACAAAAACAAGAGCCGAGGAAATGGCCAGCAAACAGCCCAGAAAAGTGGCCCCCGATGGCGGATGGGGCTGGGTGGCCTGCTTTGGCGTTAGTTTGGTTAACGTAAGTCCCGTAGATATACCCCTAAATATGCAACACATTCCGATTAATTAGCTATTGACCTCTTGAACCCTCACTAGCCTCACCTGCAGGGTTTGCGCTTAGGATAGGTTAGTTCCCTAGCACGCTTTAGTAGTAGTAGTAGCACTACGATAAGATTCAAATATGAAATATGATGACGATATTCAATATACATTTTCGCATGTTTACACGCCCCGACCCGCCCGTCCGATTTATGGCTATAATATCTGTAATATTGCGGCACATTAACCGGTCAGCTTAATCAATAATAAATAAATCCCTTAATGGACAGCACAGCTAGGATTATTACGGGGGCAGACCCACAATGACACGATAAATATATATATGTATATGTATTCAAATTGGTTTTTGTAGCTGCTAAAATATTTAATGGACCGCGGCGACTTAAGCCTCATTAAAAGGCCATTCGGTGAATGTAATAAAATCATTACAAATATTTAAGCGTTTAACAAATGTGAAATTATATTTGTAAATAATACTTAAATATTCATAGGTTTAAAGAGTCAACTTGAAAGCAATGATTTGCTTTCAATCAGGTTTTATTATATAGAACAAAAAAATCCTTTATCAAACCCTAAACAATTATCAAATTGGAAAAAGGCAAGCCAAGCCTGGCTTCTACCTGACCACTTGTATCTTGTATCTTGAATCTTTGCATCTGTGTTTGTATCTGCATCTGTATCTGAAGCGTACTTTGGCTGTTTGCTTAACTCTTCTGGATGCAGACAGACAGTCAGACAGACAGAGAAGGAAGAAACAGCTGCTCCAAACAGGAGACCCCGATCAAGGCCACGGTTTCGGCTCTCCTCCGATCTGATCTCCTATATAGAGGCTGTCACGCACCCGCCGCGTGATCTCAACAAATGCGTCTCAACAGTGTTTTTTTTTTTTTTTTTTTTCATTATTTTGTATCTGTTCTGTTTTTGTTTTGGTTTTATTCAGTTTTTTTTTGTAGTTGGCTCTCTGTTTTCTGTATGTCTGCCTATGTACAACATTGTTTTTATTTAGTTTTTTATTTTTATTTTGGGGCATTTGTTGTTACTGTTGCAAACAAGGTAAAGCGAAATAACCAAGGACCAAAATCGGTTGACAGAGTATTATATATATATATATATATTTTTAATAGGTTTTTTGAATCAAAACATCATCAAAAAAGTATGATATCATCATTTATTTTATGTCCTGTTGAGCTTTTTTCCCATTTCAACAGCTTTGATGGAAGAAACAGAAGGATTTTAAATAATAAATAATAAAAATGTTATATAATAGATATATGTCTACTATTAAGTACTACTACTATCTAATGAACGAACAAATGAAACCATTGTTAACACAGCACTTTTTTTTTTATTAGAACCCATAAATATATAATTAAATCTAAAGCAGTTGAAATCTGTAGCAGTTTCAGTTGCATCCATGACTCATCGCAAGTGCGAATGTCACGAATTCAGATTGTGGCAATTATGTAATAGCCTTAAAATTACCATACCTTTCCACATCTATCCATATCAGCATTGACTACTCTCGGTAAATGAGTCGCGACGATATGCAATTAGACATGCTAATTTGTGTGTGGCCAAGCAGAAGATCTCGGAAATTGACAGCACTGATAGGTCCGTCCCAGGCTCTGCCTGACAATGGTAATGCGTACAATTGAAATGTGGGCATTATAGATGCTTATATCATCCCTGGGCAACAATTAAAGCTGAAAAGAACGGGGCAACTGATGATGTGAATGCATTGTGACATGGATATATATTTGAGGGCAGCTTGAACAGTTGCTATTTAAGACTTTAGATTCATAGATATCGGTATATGCGGGTTCTCTGTATATGTTTTACTTGCTAAACTAGCATATCTCAATGATATCATTAAGAAATCATACCTAAACAATTATATTTAACCATTTCCAAATGTTCTTCTTAAATCCTTTGTCAAATTCCTCCAACAAAATAGATTTAGCATACAGAACTTCAAGATAAGCTAATTAATTAGAAAAAAAAAAAAACACTTTCAACTTATACTGCAAAATGTATCTTTCCAACGCAATCCATTAAGTCAAACTGAGCTCCTCCCTCGATCCATCATAGTCCTCTTCTGTTGGATATTTATCGGTCGACCCACCCAACCAAGCCCTCTTTGGAATAAGAACAAAACACTAGACGGGGTGGCATTCATGCCCCACCAATAATGCGACGTTTGCAAAACAAATCGAGTGTGTTGTGTGTGTGTGTGCCTTTGGTATTTGCTTTGCCTCTCAGAGCCGTATTATAAACCTATATATAAACACGCTGAAATGGGGAATTCCCCAGGGAATACACTTCGTTTCCAATTTCCAAGTAATTCCATAAATGAAGAACTCAACTTCCAGACCCACAAAAAAAACACCATCATCTCGTAATCAGTCGATTAATATTATCCTGGAATCAGGGACAGGGCCGTGCAAATATATATATATATATCCCATGGAAACAAGATAGATAAGATATTGCCGGGTGACCCACTCGCCTGGTCACACGCCCAACGGAAATCTCAAGTACTTTGGTACCTTGCCCGAAAATTTAAGGCACTCGTAAAACTTAATTGATCCACAAATGTCGCCACAATAGAATACAAGGTGCGAGGCGAAAACAAATCTATCATCATCATAATCATCATAATCATCATAATCATCATAATCATCGTCATCGTCGTGGAGGAATATTGGGGTTAGATGGCAACTGCCTGATATGCCAATCACCAATCACTCGATTATGTGTTAGTTAGTTAGTTACTCTAGCTGCCTTTTAGGTTAAGTTCGATCGATTCGACTATTAATCGCAATCGCAACACAACTCTTGTTTGCTTTTGTTCCACTATCTTCGAGCAACCAACCGACCGAGCGACACGTTTAATCGCTTTTAAATCATTTACGAGGCAAATTAGCACTTGAACCTTATACAACACGAAAGCCCAATAACGAAAATGCTGCACCATAAACAATAAATCGCTGAAGCTGGTAAGGAAATAACAAACAAACAGCATGAGTCTCAGGTCTTTCTTTATAATTCTTATATAGAAGAGCGAGCTCCTGCTGTTGCCAGGTTGCCTCAACAATATTGTTTTTTCTTTTCCAATGCAATCTTGAACCGGAAACTCTCATACACACAATATATATATATATATATATATATATATATATATATATATATATATATATATATATAGAGCAAAAGGAGTCACAAGTGACAAATTTACGTAGCAAAGATTGGGTTATGGGGTTTGTGAAAATTTTGACATGGCGACCGTGCATTATCCAGGCGAGAAATTCTAGTAAATGAACTTAAATATTCAATAACATATTATTAAACTTAAAAAATAAATATATTCAATTAGAAAACTGATAGGAAACATATATAAACAGAAACTAAAGCCAAACTTGATATAAATTACATTGAAAGAGAATGAAATAAGCAGCTTAGAAACACATAATATATATATTAAATTGAATTGAAAGTCGATCAATTAAGTTTTTTTAACTTTTAAGTACGACAAAATATATATAAATATAACAAATTTATATTACTGCCAAAAAGAAGAAGATATATTTCAATGTAAAATGTCTATCTTTAAAAGCTAACCCCCTCATATGAAAATTGGTTTTTGTGTATAAATAAATATTTTGTTTATAACCAAGAAAATTGTCTAATCCACGGGCCTTGTTTAAAGACCTTATCAGAAGGCAAAGCAAAAAAGAACAGTGTCGTCGTCTGACTGTCTGGAAGGCCCGAGGCCAAGATAAAGACACGAACCTGCTGCTACTGCTATAGCTTCTTCTATATAGTCAATATATATATGTATATATCGGGGCAAAACCAATTGAAAATTCGACAAAAAAAAAACTAATAAAATAAATTAAAAACACGCGGCTTTTGGACCATTAGCAAAAGCACGTGACGACAGAAAAAGCCACCGACGAGAGCAGATAAAACTATGGAGATATATGCACAGACGCCAAATGTATATCGGATATAGTATATAATGCGAAATTGGAATCGCCTCGAGGTTATCGACTCATTTCTATGTACATATACACACATTGGGATTTGAGCTCATCGAAATAATGGCTGCATTTAGCCGGAACAAAGTGGATGATGTCCAAATGGTTTAAATATTAAACAATCTTTTAGGACTTTTAATACAAATTTTAATAAAACTTGTAGCATTTTTAGGTAGCTAATCAGTTGGGGTTTCGCTGCAATTAATCAGCTGGAAAATGTATATATATTTATAAATTAAAACTGTTGGCATTGCAGTTAGTTGGAAACAGTGCTTGTGATAGCTTAAATAAATATAACAATATAAATATATATATATTTATTTTTTTATATATAAAATTATAATCTTGAAAACCTGTAGAAATTTCTTGTTATTTCTTGAACTTTTTATATATTTTCAAAAGTCATTTATATTCCATGATGACTCAAAGTTTCCATGAAGGCTGAGGCTTGGTTTTGTGTTTGCTGATGAAATTTTTCAAAACAATTGAAAGGAACACAAAAAATTAAAGATTTCTTTAGCCAGAATCGCTTGGTGTTTGTGGACTTTGGTCTCTCTCCCCCAACTGACACTTATAACACACGACGGATCTGTCGTTGTTGCGAGACTTGGTCTGTTTCTATATTCCCATCTGTTTTTTTTTTTTCTGTTTTCTTTTCTATTTGCCGATTTCTTTTCTCTGTTTACCTATAAATTATATATATATATATATCTATATATGTATTTGGTGCTTCTGCCTCTGTGTGTTCAGTGTTAGCGCAATAATGAAAACCAAGTTAATGTTGCGGGTGCCACCTTTGTGGCTGCTCTCTTTGGGGGATCTACTTGAAATACCCCGTAATAAGGGGTATATTAGCTATAACAGCAAGATAAATATCTTAACTTTAATTGATATTCTATTGAGAAAACTAATTATTACTTGTTTATGTCAAGTGTTATTCAATGAACTCGTAATCAAAATCATTAATAGACAAGTATTTTGTAATGAAATCTAATTTTAAAACGCAGTTGACAAATTGTATTAAGTTTAAGATTAGACTCGTTGATTATATATTTCCTCTTTGTTTGTTTAATAATAAATATTTATATATTTATATTTCCTCTTTTATTATAATAATATATATTTATTTATATATTTCCAATCTTTATCAATTATTATTTAACTCTATAGTTAATTTATAGGGTATTTTCTAGACTGTGCCTTTGGCTTATTTGAAGCCCAACCAATTTGCTAAGCACACAAAAAAGAGCACAAAAACACAAACAAGTAAATAAATAAAATATACAAATTGGAGTCGTCGTCATAGAATTTTCTATTATTGTTTCTGTTTTTTTTTTATTATTTCGCTGCTGTTTCTGTTATCATTATCAGGTGCGATTAACACTTGCCTCTCAAAGGCTCAAGATATTTCCAAAAACCCCTTCTTTCAGCCAGGCTTAAAATGTTAGCACATTGTCTTAATTGATAATTGGAAAACAAAGATTTCATTTAAGAGAGAGCATGTAAGGCAGGCGTGAAAACTAAGATGTTGATTTCAATTTTAATTTCAATTCCGAACCCGAGTTCCAGTTCGAGTCCCCGTGATCTGTATAAATTTGGGTGTAATCACCTCTGTTTGAGTTTAGCATTCGAGCAACGCATGCTCACTGGCTACGTCATAAAAGTATCCGGCGTGCTTCACTCAAGTTGCCAATCTATATCTGGCCACACACACATGTACATGTAAATATATATATAAAAAATGTATATATAAGCTATATGTGAAGTGGCATTAGTGTCGTCGCACTTCGAAAGCCAATTAGAACATTTCCGAATTGTGTTTTCAGATAAGTTAGCGAAACGTCGTCGTCGTCGCCGCCTCTCAAATCAGACAGAGGCTTTGGAATTCTGACAGTTTGGAAAAAGTGTCCCCTTTAAGCGACGGGGAAGGTCGTTTGTTATATTTTGATGATCAAGTCAGGATATATGCACACATTTATTATATGGCTTTAGCAAGGACTTGAAGTCTTATTTAGGCTATTTGTTAGTTCCCTGAGTTACAGTTTCTTTTGTAAATTACTCATTACTTCGATTTGAATGCCAATGTTAAATCTTTAAAAAATTACACAAATTCTCTCGCCTTTTCTTGTTAATTGTGACGTTGTTTTCTTTGCGTTTCTGTCGCTGTTTTTTCGCAAATGAGAGCTAATTTCTTTGACAAATTCCGAGTACCAGGCGCGAGAAAAACGATAAATAGAATTAAAATAGAGCACACTCAGTAAGTAACACATATATATACTTACTATATAGATATATATATGTTTATATTATATCAAACAAGATGTGAATGCCATAAACAGAGCAAACACACTTCACTTCACTTTAAGCTGCACACAATAAGCATTCGCAAGTGAATGCTAATACCAAACGATCCATCCATAGATCGATGATATATATTTGAGATATCTGAACCGATAAAAAAAAAAGACTAAATGTTGTTAATTAAATTTTAACAACTGCTAAAAGCAAGCAGAGTCCCAAAGGGCTATCCCCTAGATCGGCAGCTATAGCCGCACGAGATCCAGAGATATCGATCTCGATCTCTGAGGCATTATTGTTATTAATTAGCGGTGCTAATGCTCTACCCACGCGCCAGACACTTTGTTATATTGGCGATTTTAGCCGATTTATTGACCGAGTTGGCAACAAACAACAAAGTCTGCAGATCAGCCGATGATATATACTATAGTATAATATATATATAAATATATACAGATGTTTGTATCAGCTTGGATATTATTTGTTATTAACTTGGGCAAAAGCAAGAGTAAAAAGTTGGAGATAAATACGAGTTAATAAGGCAAAAGATCGATTTTTTAATAAAGAATTTACGTATAGATTTAATTATTAATTAACAGAAAGTCAGCACAGAAGAGACCTATTTGGCAGACACAAAACAGTCACAGATTAATCGATTTATAGGTTATAATTCATAAATTAAATTTAAGATCTTTAAGAGTTGGGGAAAAATACAAGTTAATAAGACAAAATATATATTTTTTAATGTAGAATTTTCCATAAAGATATAGTTATTAATAAACAGAAAGTAGGCAAAGAAGAGACCTCTTTGATAGACTCAAAACGATCACAGATTTATTTATTTATATCAATTAATTCATCAACTAAATTTAAGATTTTTAAGCGTTGAAGAAAATACAAGTTAATAAATTTAACCCTAGAAATTACTTATAGTTTTAGTTATTAAATAACAAAAAGTAAGCTTATGGAAGGCCTTTTTGACAGAGTCAAAACAATCACAGATTTATCGATTTATATCATATAATTGTAAGATCTTTAACTTTGATGTTTCAAATATTTCTATTTAAACCTTAATCCCCTTTCGTATGTTTTCTTTTTTTTTTTTTTTTACTCAAATGTATTTATAATATCTGTTGTATAAATTTAACATTGAACTGTGAATCTAATTTCGGATATTTGCAAATTGAGAGAGAGGCAAATTTCCCTTTCGATCGATTTATCTAACCATCGATTGCTCTCTGAAATTAATACCCCCAAAAAACAAAAAACAAAAACGTTTTCGCTGCAAGGAATTTACAATTGACAAGACACTAAAAACTTTCTTCTCTTTCCCAATTTATTTTTGCAATGTCACGTGATCAGGAAAAAGATACAAATAAACAAATAAAAAAGTAAAAGAAAAATCGCAGGCAAAAAAAAACGATGTAAAGCGAATCGAATTGAATAAAAACGGCCCCCAAGACCAGAGCAAGTCGTAACAGTCGCTCCGTTGCTCCCCAATCAATGTCAATAGTAAAAAATTAACTAAAACTAAAAAAAACTGCACCACACATGTGAGGCAGCAGCAGCAGCAGCAGCCCCTTAACCCCTGGCTGCCTCACGGCCTGGAATCAGGTTTGGCAACAACAAAGGCCAGCAGCTGATGCTGTTGTGTCGCCTGTGATCACGTGACTCTGTGTGCTGCAAGTTGCACTGAACAGCAGCAGCAGCAACTTCCTCGAGAAAAGCCAAACTCGTTTTCAACTTGCAGCGAACAGCTGCTCCCGTAACTGTAACTGTATCTGTGTATCTGTATCTGTGTATCTGCAACTGTATCTGCATCTTTGTCTGTATCTGCAATCACATGATTGCGATCATGTGCAGCATCATCATCATCACCACCACAATTCGGTTCCAGCAACCCCAGCATTATGGGTGCCACCACCCCGCCCTCATCCGCTCCGCTTTATCGCGGAACAGTGAAGCCTCCCCGCAGGCAACCACTTTACTAGAAAATCAATTCAGCAAAGAGAGTAAAATTAAGAGTTGGTAGGAAAGTATTACTAAACATCATAAAGATCTGAGTCATAAAGATTTGTCTTGTTTAAACAAATTAAAATAATTTTAAAATCCACTTAAATTATTTCACATCTTCTAAGAAATCTGTTCTAAAACTTTTAAAATCTCTGAAAATTTGAACAAATCTATTTAAAGGCGTAACTCAAACTTAAAAACAAAAAAAATTACCTTAAATATAGCAATTTTGTTTTGTTTTCTTATTTTCGGATTTTCAAAAATTAAAATAGTTAATTAAAACCGTAAATACTTTAAATCTTTCACAAAATCTGTGAAGAAAAATCCTGAAAGCTGTAATATTTATTTTTGAAAATGTATCTTAAAGTTGGGTATGATGATGTTAAAAAGAAAATTAAAACTACATTTTGTTAACAATAACTTTTGTCGCATGAAATCTCATTTAAAATCTCTCAAGAAATTTCTTTTGAAATCTGTTTAAAAATCTTTAAAGCTTGAACATTTTTTAAAAACGCATCTTACATTTAAGTATCATGTAAAAAAAGAACATTATTACTGGATCTTGATGTGTAATTTTTATTCAAATCTTTAAAAATTAAGTTTAAATCCCAGAAAAATCTCTAGAGATTGGAAATCTTTCTAGAAAAAATATTGCCATTATTTTTAATACAAAAGAAAAGGTAGTAAAAATTACCTTAAAACTTTACTTGAATATATTAAAGGGGAATTAAATCAAGCTTCAATTTTAGCTTAATTTTTTTTAGCGTTTTAGCATTTAGCGAAACTCCACTGTACTTGAGTTGGGTTCGGATTGGCCTGGCTTCGGTTCAGTTCAATTGAATTTCGAGTTCAGCTTTGTGACGGCTTTTGCTTTATGGCAATGTCGTGAAGCCAACTTTTTGTTATTGTTTCGCTTTTAGCTTGTTTCGTTTTTGTTTTTGTTTCCATTTGTATTTATTTGTTTCAATTTGTTGTTGCCTCTGCTGGTTTTTTTTTTGTTTTAATTGAAATGTTTGGCAGGCTCCGAGTCTCTCTCGAAGTGCGGTTCGCTTCGGTGGCAGTGAAATGTACTTCACAGTTAATTGCTTCAATTGCCGCGAGTGCCCGGCAACAGCAACAATTCAATTTCAATTTCAATTTCAATTCGAACATTTTAATTCGTCGACCGAATGAATCGGTCAGTGAAAACGCAGTCAGTCTTCTTTCTGCTTAATTACAGCAAATTAATAAATTTAGCAACAAGAATATTACCCATTAACCGCAGGAGAGAGCTCAGTTAAGATCAGTTCCCAAGTTGAAGGCACTCTCGAAAAATGTACAAGTAAAAAGTAAATTATTTAAATGAATTTTTAAGTCAAGTGCAGGGGGAACTGAAACTCTGAAAAATGCATTGAACTTGTCCCCTTTTAAGTCTTAAGGAGACTTGATTAAATGTAATTAATAATTATTATTTATAGTAAGTATAGGTAGCTCTTCATTAAAATAAAGAAGATTTAAATGCAAGCTTATTTCATTTTAAAATATAACTTAATTAAAGAAATTGTAAAATAGGAAATCAATAATTGAAATACACTCTACTTAAGTAGACTAAACCTTAAAATAACCCCTTCTATAAAGTAATAGGTAATTTGAAAAAAGATTTAAAATCAATCTATTTTTAACTTAAAATCAACCTAATAATCAACCTAATTTTAACTTAAAATCTACCCAATTTTAACTTAAAATCTACATTAATTATACACATTATAAACTAAGAAATTCAACAAAGAAAACAAAAGGCTTAAAATTCATTCCTTCCACTTGCTTATAAGTCTTAAAAAAACGTTTAATAAAATCAAAGATTTACTTAATTTACTAAGAAATTAATTTAAAAAATAAAGGCAACAATCCTGTACACAAAGTAGACTTAAAATTCATTCCTTCTACTTGCTTATAGATCTTAAATAAACATTTAATAAAATCATAGATTTTCTAAATTTGAAAGAAGCTTTTAAATACAACTTAATTTCAACTTAAAATCTGCTTTAATTATACGTATTATATACTAAGAAATTAATCAAAGAAATAAGGCATCGACTTAAAATTCATTCCTTCTACTTGTTCACAAGATTTCAAATAACTTTCAATAAAATGACAGATTTTCTTAATTTGAAAGCAGCTTTACAATACAAACTAATTTCAACTTAAAACTTACCCCAATTATACACATAATATAAAATGTAAAATAAATCATAGAAATAATAAATAATAAACCCTTTAAACGCTTCAAATTCAATTATACAAAATTGTTAAACAAAATCATACAAAAATAAATTCATTTAAAAGCAGTAAGTAACCATTACCAATTACGACGGCAATTTAACAATTTCAGGGCAGTAATTGGCCGATTCTAGCCGTACATATAAATGAGCTACTAACTTTTAAAAGCAATTACCAACAAGAACAGGCCCGGAAATAAGCCCCAAGCTTAACAATCCCCATCTTATCAGGCTGAAAAAAAAGAAGATACCAATTTTAAATCTATAAAGTTCAAGTGGCGAAGGACAGACAGGGCGGGGGGAACGAGAACACCCAGGAAATATGATGAAATATCAAGTCAGTGAAGAATGCCAAGCGAAACTTAATGGGAAATCGATAGAGGGGAAAAAAAATGGGCTTGATTTACGATGGCGGTCAAGAGTAGTGTCCCGGAGTGGAAGGTGGCTGGCTTCCCGGACAAGTGACGTTGTTCGTCTCTGTGGCGTCATCGTCTCTCCATGAGGGCGACAAATGATGGCACAATATGGGTTATATCCATAGAAGACCGCAGCACGCAGAGACGTCATGAACTTTGGACTTGAAAACTGATAACACGCCAAAAGTGAATTCGAACAAAAAAAGTAACAATAACTAAATAATAGAACAGCAACAACAACACACACACGCGCCGCCAAGTGTCTGCCAAAAGCCCCTTTCCAATATCTCTCTCTCTCTCTGGGAAGATAGAGACAGTGGAAACTTTCGTATCCCGAGACCCGGAGACTCATTGCGAAATAGGAACTTATAGCGAGAATTTAATGTTCAAGTCTTAAAGTTTTCCCAAATTTAAATAGAATTTCTTAAACTTAAGAAAGATATTATCGTTCTCAAGAGTCAGTTTCTCTTCTCCCTGTTAAAGATTTACATAAAAGTCTATCGGTTTTCTCAGCTTCTATAATTTATCGCCACGAGAAACAGTAGCTGAGTGCTTTTAAACACTGTTAACAGTCCTTTCTTTTCTTTTAATTTAACAATTAACGAATGAAAATACCGGTTACTCTTCTCACTGTTAAAAATTTACTTAGCTAATAAACTGTTCGTAAAAGCCCCTCCGTTTTACCCACTTCTGTAATTTATCGCAACGATAAACAGTAACACGGTTAACAGACCTTTGTTTTCTTTTCATTTAATAATTAAAAACTGACAGAATCGGTTACTTTTCTTACTATTAAAGGCCCACAACAAAGCAAACTTACCGAAAATAATGACGAGAGACTAATTTTATTGACGTCTGTGATTTATCGAAAAGATAAATAATAACAGACAGCTGTTAAGTGGCTGTAAAAGGCTTTCTGAATTCAGCTGTTATTTGTCGAGGAATTCCTAATCACTTTTAATGTTAATTCTCACTTTAACTTAATAGAAAACCAAATTTTCCCTGCATGTTTTTATCCATTCGATAAATTCTTACAGTGGCTGTAAAACTATTCCAAATCGTATAGTTTATTAACCTTTGAAGTTGAGCCAAAAAAAAAAAAAAACAATTCTCAACAGCCAAATAAAACATTTTATATATTCTGGAACAGCTTTATCTCATATACACATATTGATATATATACATTTAAAAAAAAAAACAAGTTTAAATTGAATATAAAACGAAATCTTACAACAAAATATATTCAAGAAATTCTTCTCTCAGACCCGAATAACTGGAATTTACCCAGATTTTGATATAAAAATTTTAACGTTTTGTTATATCAACGGAGCAAAAATGAAAATAAAGATGTAATACAATTACTGGAACTAGAAACCAAACTCTAAGTAAATAATATTATAAAAATCGAAATTGTGGAAGAGAAACTGAGAAGCCAGACCCTGAAAAATATTCCCTTAAGTAAAGCTCTCTTTGTAACCAAACAGAATTGAAATATTGTGCAAGGTCTAGATTGTCATGTATAAATTAAATCTTAACTAACGATTCGGATTAATATAACTTAAGAATGCCATCTGGTTTTGCAAGATTGTAAGAGGAAAAACTCTGAAATATATCTAACCATAAATCACCGGCAAAGTAATAGCTTTTGTAAACAAAAAAGTAAAAAAAAAAAGAGCAGAGAGCTGTCGTTTCCAATCCATAAACCCTTCAAAACTATTGAGCGACAACAACGTGTTTGCCTCGTGAAGGGTGAGACAGCGGATTTGTTAAGTAATATTGCCCATAAACGAGTATATAGAAACAGCACCGATATATACTATATATATAGGGGGAACATATAAACAGACTTTCGTTAGCGAACACTCGAGTGTCACGTTAATTTCACGCAGCGGGACGTCTGTATGTCCCCCCGAAACCCCGAACCCCCGAACCACTTGTAAATTAGATTCGAAAATATTGCACGAGAAATGTTTAAAAATAAGTTAGCGGTTAATTGTGCAAATTTCGCATTCACAACAATCAATAAGGTGGTGAGAGATGTGATCCCAATACCAAAACCGAAACCGAAGCTGAAGCCAATTCTAAACCTGGTTGCTATCTGCCATCTATAATGTTTGCCTTGACTGTTTTTCGCTAAAACTGGCCAACAAGCAAACATGTCTGTATATAGATACAAACTATAATGCCATTTTCAGTGTTAAATAATAAACAAATATGATCCACAATCTGAATTATTTACGCATTACAATTGGCCTGTCCTCCTCTGCCTCCGAATAATATAAATTGTGAAAATGTGAAAATGTGCAAATTGAAAAGGAAAACAACGGCGGCTGGCATTAGTTTTCCTTGATTGATATTTCCGTATGTTCTAGAGAAAGAAAAGCTACTAGAATAATGTCTTATCTTTCAACAACTATATATGTTTATATATATTCTGTAAACTCTCTTAAATAATGCAATTATCTCCATTTAAATCAAGTAAAAGAGAAAGAATGCGAAATCAATTTAAAATAATAAATGTTTTTGATATTATGCATAAATATCTTGAAGATTTATTAAGAAATAAAACAAAATATATATATAATCAATAGAAAATAAATTATGATTTCAATTTATAAATAATATCATGATTTATCAAAAGACATAACAAATAATATATATATAATCAATAGAAAATAAATTATGAATTAATTTATACATAATATTTTAAAGATTTTTAAAGAGATATAACAAAACTTATTACAAAATATATCTAAATACAATTTAAAAATACCAAATTAAAGTTAACTAACATCTAAACAAAGCGCATAAAACATTAAAGCTATTAAACAATTTATTTTTAAAAAAACTTCTTATCAAATTTAGACCCCATAAAGGGTGTAGTTTGATTTTACCATAGAGATAAAAATGCCTAAAATCAGTTTTACACAAAGACTATATAATACCATAAAAGATAGGAGGAAATAATACTTTTTCTCTCTCTGGAGAATAAGTTCTAATTTTGATTAAGATCGATTTTCAAAGACTATATAATACCATAAAAGATAGGGGGAAATAATACATTTTCTCTCTCTCTGGAATAAGTTCTAATTTTGATTAAGATCGATTTTCAAAGGTTGTGAAAACTTGGTATGTATATATCTTTAGGTCAATCAGCGATAATAACCTAAAAACTCTGTGACAAAATCAAAGTGTGGCAATTTAAACTCAATTATAAAGCCAATTATTGACCGCAACAACCCCCCGATATACAGATATATCGACGATGATTTCAACCCCAAAGTCAGAGCAGATTGAACTATTTTAGCAATATTTACTTGGAGACCACTTAGTGAGCGCGTGTTGTGTGTTGTGTTTCTTGCAAACGCCTTGCCTTGCCTTTTCCTCCTTCAATTATGAGTTCTGATAATTCAATTATCAGGCAATTAAGGCTTTGAATGAAACGCCCCATAAAAGTATATAGTATATATGTATGTATTGGGGGAATTCGTTTCGAAAATCAATAAGCGCCAAAAGCCCAATCAATAATCACAAACAAATAAAACACTTTAAGCAGCACAGACCATCATCAATCGTGTAGACATAACATATTAAGCAATTTCAATGAAACACTCGATATTGGAGGCCTGAAAAAAATAAGCAAAGGGGAAGTGTATCATCAATGATAGCTATAAGAAAATAAAGAAAATACTGTGCAAGTTCCAGAAACTTTAAAATTGTTGCCTATTCATTTTCCCTTGAGTGTTTCTTTATATTATATTTCTCAAGTTGATTTATAGAGCCCAATTTCTTATCGGTAATCAACTCTTAATGATGTAATAGCTCTTGTGCTACTGAAAATGAACAAAAACTAACGATATTAGCCGTAAACAATAACTAGAAAATATAAAATGTATTAAATAATTGTTAAAGTGAAACATAGATACCACTTTTAAAATATAGTCTTTAATATTATTCCCTAAATAATGGTAGTTAGTAAAGTTTAAAGTTATTTTCTCTAAATAAAAATCAGTTAGTTAATATTTTATTAATATTATTCCGTAATTAATGGTAGTTCGTAGAGTTTAAAGTTATTTTCTTTAAATAAAAATCAGTTAGTTAATATTTTTTAATATTATTCCCTAATTAATGGTAGTTCGTAGAGTTTAAAGTTATTTTCTGTAAATCAAAATCAGTTAGTTAATATTTTTTAATATTATTCCGTAATTAATTATAGTTAGTAGAGTTTAAAGTTATTTTCTTTAAATAAAAATCAGTTGGTAAATATTTTTTTTAATATTATTCCGTAATTAATGGTAGTAAGTACAGTTTAAAGTTATTTTCTTTAAATGAAAATCAGTTAGTTAATATTTTTTTAATATTATTCCGTAATTAATTATAGTTAATAGAGTTTAAAGTTATTTTCTTTAAATAAAAATCAGTTAGTTGACCTATTAAGTCGCTTGAATTCTAATACGGAATCACCATTATCCACTCCACGAATACAAATTGGATTTCGATTTCGATTTCGAGTCATGACAGCTGATATATATTTATGAATGTAGATGGTGTGGTGTCCCCTACAAGAGAAATGGGGGGAAAAAAACACAATAACCATCAATCAAAACTGATCATCATGAATGAAGGGAAGGAGAGTGCTAGTCAGTTAGTCGGTTAGTCAGTCAGTCAGTCAGTCAGTTATATATTTTAGAGCCTCTGGATGATAAGACCCTGACGTAGTCGAGATGATGGCATTACACAATCGATAAGGCCCCTGGTCTTCCATCTGAAGTGCATCGATAGGGGATGGTGGATCATGAAGAGGGTGTTCCGTCGAGTTCTCTTCGATAACCGATAAGGTTATCCATATGTAGAGACGACGCCCTGTTTCCCCGAGTACGAATATGAGTATATTCCTTCTCCCAAAGAATTCCGAGAGTGTTCCCAAATGTGTGTGTGTTTTTTTTATGTCGCTGATAAAGCCTGTTCTCTCTCTTTCTCTCTCTCTCGCTGCCTGCTCCATCCATAGCCGATAAATCACGCGGCCTCTGAACGGCAGATTAGCCCCGGACAAATTGGCCCATATAAAAAAAAAATAATACAATAATACAATTGGAATAAAAGTAATATAATGTCCGCACCACAAAAGTGTATAATTTATGGAGCGCGCCAGGCGGCGAACGATCAGTAATCGAGGTTCGATTGAGTTATGGCAGATCATAAGAACGAACTAATGCAGTCATAATCCTAATTTGCAATTTTGGAAAATATCGATATCATAAGCAATACAGGAAGCTATCCTTTAATGCTTCCATGTATGTTAGAGCTGGATATAAAATCTATTCGATGATCGATTAATCGATTTTTTCTCAATTATCCAATACATCGATTTAAATTTTCAGAATCGATTTAATCGAAAAAATTCCAACACTTCTCGGAAAGCGACATGGAAAAGCTAAATACATATCTGTACAGGTTATAATTAATATATTTGAATATATATTATATAAAAATTTATATTAAAGTATATCGATTAATGAAAAGAATATATTTGATAGCATTATTACACATTTTAAATGTTATATTTCCAAAGTCATGTAAAAAGGGAAGAAACCCAAAAACCTATTATTTTATTCCATTTATAAAATGTAAATAACAATAATAATACAAATCTTCGATAAATCTGTAAAACAATAATTTTTAGACCTAAAAAACAAATTTTTTATTGTATGGAAAGTATTTTATTTATTTATTTTTATTTTATTTATATTTATTTTTCAAATTTGTTAGAATAAAATCGATTTAAATCCAGTTCTAATATATCTGCGATTAATCGATTTAAAACAGAAGACACAAATTTCGATTAAATTTGATATTTAAATTAAAATTTAATGTTAATTCAGTATTCAGTATCTTCGACATATCAAAGTTAAAGTTTTCGTTATAAAACTAACATTAGTTCATTAAAAAATCCTTCTTGCTCTTAATAGTAAAACATATCCTTAATATTCGTATATTATACTTTTTAAGAAATCATTATTTAGTTTTAATAATTACACTCTGATGATCGTGCGACCCCTCTCCGTGACTTTCTCGTTAGCGACTAAATATATTTAAAGTTATTTAAACAGCCAACGAAAAGTCAAGGTTTGGGCAACTGATATTTGTTTTATATTTAAATCGTATTATTTATGTTTTTAAATTTTTAATTTAAGGCGGTAATATGGAGTATCTCCCTAGTTTTGACTTCCGTGTAAATGTGTTCAAATATCATTCACACACAAGTAAAAACTAGGTGAGGTGGCCACTTTTATTATTTTATTTTTATTAAATATTCGTAGCTCTGATTTTATTATTTATTTTTCATATTTTATTATTTCACTTTTTTGATGATAACGTCGTTCCTCTCCCTAATTTTGACGTCCATGTAAATATTTTGAAATATTATTTGCATAGAAGACAAAATATGGTGAGATGATCACATTCAATGACTCAATTTTTTTATTTATTTATTAATTTTTTTTTTTCCAGAATATCATTACTTATATCATATTACTTTTCTTTGATTGTGTTGTATTATTTTTCTTATTTTATAATTTCACTTCGGACGATACTGTGCATCATCTCTCTAATTTTGGCTTCTTTGTAAATGTGCTTAAGTATCATTTACCAAAAAAACACCAATAAGGGGAGATGATCACTTACTTTAATTCACTTTGATTCACTTATATTCACTTTGATTCACTTTGATTCCCTTATATTCACTTTGATTCACTTTGATTCACTTTATATTCACTTTGATTCACTTTGTCCCATTGCTTTAATTTGGCAATCCGTCTAGATCTGTTAAAACACGATATAAACAAAATCCCAAAGTAAAGCAAAGGTTCATTCATTTATTAAATATTATCCTTAATTAAATCACTTAAAGAAAAAGAAAAGATAATGATTGCATGGTGCCTCTCTCTGACGCTACTATCTGGTTGAATCTATTTGAAATATAATTCAAACAGAAAGTTCGTCAAGGTGAAGGCCACTGATTTATTGGGTAAATTATATATTTTTTTATTTTTAAATTAGTTTCTGAATTATCAAGTCCTTTTTAAGATTGCACTTTGACCATTGCTTTAATTTGGCAAACCGTCTAGATCTCTTTAAAAAACAATGATATAAACAGAATGCCAAAGTAAAGCACTGTGTAATTTGATTTTCCTTGATTCATTTATTATTATTATCAAGTTTTATTTACTGTAATTCACATTTATTTACTTTGATTAAATTACGAACAAAACAAAAAGAAAATATAATGATTGTGTGGTGCCTCTCTTTGACCGGTACAATCTGTCTGAATCTATGAAAATATAATTCAAACAGAGAGTCCCCGGTAAGGTGAAGGCCACTGATTCGTTGGGTATTATAGTAGTTCGTTATATTAGACCCTATAAATCGTATTTATTCTTGATCAGCATAAACAGCAATGTCATTCTAGCCATTATGTTTTTTTTTGTGTTCTAATGTTTTTTGTTTTTTTTTTTTTAATTTCCTCAATTTTTTTTTAATTTACTCAATTTTTTTTTATTAAATTTACTCAATTTTTATAAAAATTTAAAAATATTATATAATTTATTATTTATATTTATTAATTATATAATTTATATAAGTTAAAAATTCTCAAAATTTGACAAGAATTTTATTTTTTTTTTTAATTTTAAATTCAATATAGGGATTTGTTAATGGAATAAAAACTAACTCAGAAAAGCTTTCCCGAGTTAAAATTAATGCATTTTTGGCTGAGTTATAATCAATTTAAAACTGCAAACTGTATACTAACTTTCGGTTTCCCCAAAGTTAGCTTTCTTTCTTGTTTTGTTTTAAATTTTTATCACTAACTTTTTAGTACTTTACAACTACTACTTTAAATTGAATTATTTAACTACGCAACATAAGGGTCAATCTAAAGAACAGCTCAGTTTTAGCTCTTTCCTTTTCAATTTACGCTCCTTTTTCCTTTCCTTTATACTCTCTTCCGCCTTGTGCCTGCAATGTTCAAGCAAGCAGCAAGCACAGCTCAATAGCGAACGAGAGAGTATTTTCTTTTGAGAGCACTATGAGAGAGTTTTGCATTTATTCTCTCCTAAAAAAATAGTAGAGAGAGAAAGAACAAATAGAGACCGCTATGAGAGTTTTGCATTTATTCTCTTCTAAAAAAATAGTAGAGAGAGAAAGAACAAATAGAGACCGCTATGAGAGAGTTTTGCATTTATTCTCTCCTATAAAATAACAAGAGAGAGAGAGGAGAGACAAAATAGAGACCGCTAATTCTTGAGAGCGTGTTGAGCATGTTAGTTTCTAGATTTCCTAAAATTTTATACTGAGCCCACTCTCTTTGCTCTCTTTGCAGCTCGCTACCCGATCCATAGAGCCATCGTTTGGTTTGCTCTTTGGTGACACACTCAAGGATCTCAATGTGGGCACAACGGGCGCGGCGGTGATCATCAGTGCGCTGGACGTCTGCATGAACTTCTCGGGCCTGTTCGTGGGACCCCTGCTGAAGGAGTTCTCCTACCGCAAAGTTGCCATTGCCGGCTCCCTGCTATGCGGCCTGGGACTGGCCCTGACATCGCCGGCGACCAGCATGGCCCACATCCTCAGTACCTATTCGGTGATCAATGGCATCGGCGTCGGACTGTCCACCTCGGCGGCCTTTGTGGCCCTGAATCACTACTTCAAGCACAAGCGCGGCCAGGCGGTGGGCCTGTCAATGGCTGGGACAGCCATGGGTATGCTGATCATGCCGCAGCTGGTGAGGATACTGCTGGAGGCCTACGACTTCCGCGGGGCGGTGCTGCTGCTGGCTGGTGTGGCCCTCAATGCCACGGTTGGATCGGTCCTGCTGCAGCCGGTGAAGTGGCACATGAAGGAGGAGTTTGACGACGAGGAGCTGATGTGCATCTCGGCCCTGCCCACCCCGCAGCCCCAGCTGACGGTGGGCGGAGCAGCAGGTGGCGCTGCTGCTGCTGGTGCTGGTCCTGGTGGCGCAACTGTGACCGGAGCGCCCGAGTTCAAGGTGATCAAAGAAGATGGCAACGAGGAGGATGCTTTGCCTGAAATGAACACGCTGCTGTTCCACAAACACCATCCGCATCAGATGCGCAAGAACTATTCCGAAATGGCCATGAACACGATGAACGGCTCCCGCTTGGGTCTGCCCAAGAGGCCAACATTCCCCCGGATTATGTCTTTGGCCGGTGTTCAGTCCGCTGCCCATGGTGTTGGGGAATCGGGCGGTTATCCGTCGCAGGCGGAGATCAATGCCACGCAGCTGCGCTGCCGCAAGGCCTCGGTCACCTCGAACCTCTCCTACATGGACTTCACCGGCTCAATACTCCAGGTGCATCTCAACACCGGCGACGATGAGTTCGAGCAGAACGATCGCGAACTGCGACGCGTGGGCACCGCCACGGGCAGCATTGTCCTCGGCGGGCATCGGGATAGCTTCATCAAGATGAAGCCCACGGAGCTGGACAAGCAGGCCGAGGCAGCTGCCGTCATAGACGAGGAGGCCCGGAAGAAGGCCAAGAAGCCGGGCTTCTGGCGTCGCTTTGCCGATCTGCTGGACATTGATATGCTCAAGGATAAGATGTTCCTCAATCTGCTATTCGGTCTCTCCATCTTCTATGTGGCCGAGATGAACTTTAAGATGGTCACGCCCTTTTTCTTTGCCAATTTGGGTTACCAAAAGGCAGACGTGGCCTTTTGTCTATCCATCACCGCCATCACGGACATTGCCGCCCGTATAGTCCTGCCACCGATTTTTGATCGCACCACGATCAAGAAGCGTACCATCTTCCTGGTGTCCATTATCTTTGTGGCTTTGACGCGATCAAGTAAGTAGAAAGATAAGGATTAGGATCAGGTTCTGTTGATAAACTTGTATTAACTTCTTTCTATTTCTGTTTTTTTCCCCTCTTAAAGTTATGGCCGAGCAAACGGACTGGACTCAGTTGATGATTTGGCTTTCAATCTGCGGCTTCTTCCGGGGATCTGCCTTGAGCAACTTCACTCTGACCGTGTCCGAGTACTGTTCGCTAGAGAAGCTGCCATCGGCCTTTGGCTGGCATCTGGTGGGCAAGGCTTTGTTTGTGATCTCCTTCGGACCGCTCATTGGTAAGGCAAATAATACCTTTCTCTTTTCGAATATCTTTTTTTAATAACTTGCTTCAATTTCAGGTCTCATCCGTGACGTGACCGACAGCTATCCCATCTGCATACACACCCAGAGCGTGTGCATATTGCTCTGCGCCCTGGCCTGGGGCATTGAGTATCTGGTGGAGTACATACACTCGAGACGACGCACCGCCGATGCGGCCCAGCTGCCCACACAGGATGCCAACACAACAACAGCAACGACAACGACGACGACAGCGACAACGCAGGATGTGAAGCTGTAAGGACAAGCCAAGGACACAAGGAGATGGACTACTTACTAGAAAGAGATCTACTTTAGGGAAGGCAAACCTACCACAACTTTAATATAATGCCTAGAGGGAAACCCTAAAACAACAACAACACACGCCCCCAAAAATATGTATTAAAACCCAATTTTAGTTAAATCACTCTATTTTTTTTTTCGTCTGTGCTCCTATATATACACATATATATATTTTTTTTTTGCGATATGTTTAGTCTTAGGCTTAGGGTCCTGGAGAGACACAATCAGACAGACAGACAGACACTCCACACGTAACCATATAGAGATAAATGTGAGCAGGATTTGTCAGAGATTTAGCCACAAAATGCATTAATCTAAGTTGAATATTCACACAATTTTATCTTCCTGATTCGTAATTCTAATACTAAAATTCTCTCTCTTTGCTTTTACGTTTTTTAGCCTTGAAATATAATGTTCTCTATTCTCTATGTTGGTTTTATATAATATTAGTGAACTTGTATGTGATAGTTCAAAGATAGCTCTTAATTTAGATTTAGGCAATTACCGACTATACTTGAGGATGATGATGATGAGGAGGAGCATTGATTGATCGGCTTTAAAATGTACCTTAAGAAGAATGTTTAAGCAACGACAAACAAATACACACGCAGACAAGAAGTAAACTAAACTAAACATACAAATATTATATATCATACTATATATACTTTATATACAAGACCCCATACATATATACAGACATATATACATACTTGTGTGTAGCAGGGACCAGTAGTGGTAGCTGTGTACCAATTTTATAAAACTATATTTTGTAGGAGAGCCTGCCCAAGTGCGTTAATTGATGAACTGAATAATAAATTGTGTATTCAAAGGATCGAGAGCGAGATGATGATGATGGGTGTATGTCGAGAGGGATGAGCTAGAGCCTTAATTTGCAAAAAACAGAGCTAGGACTTATCCTTGGCCAATCATATATGCCACAATATACATATACAACACATCTACATGTATTTACAACTTGAGGGTTCCTTGTCACGATCCGTTGAAGGATAGCACTGCAGAAGGCCTTAAAAGAGAGAGAGAGTTTATAAACACTTGAAACCTACTGGCGTGCCCTGTTATCTGTAAGATACTTTAGCCTAAAACGCAACTAAACCCAACCGATAAGCAATAAAAGCAAACAACAAAATCTATCTAGCTTTACGTAGCACACTTTTGGGCCTTTGAGAAGCAGAGAGAGAGCGAGTGTGTGTTTCTATTGTAAGGACAATGATTGAGGTAACGACATTCGGATACATATATATTCTATATACAAGAACTATTATTATATACTTAACTTTAAAGTCAAAACGTATTTTGGGTACTTAAAGTATATACATATACATATATATATATATTTTTGTGTGAGAAGAGAGGTTTTGATACAAGCAGACTTTGGGAACTGTGTATTGCCCCGATATTGTAGCCTTATTTAACGATATACTATATGTACGAATGTATTATGTATATTGACCATAGAGAATAAAGTGATGAGATCAAATGAGTAGCAAGTGAGTAAGTGAGTTCAATAAGGGAAAAGGAACTGGGTTAGCTGAGAGATATATTATATAGTAGCAGAAATATCGATATATTGATACTGTGTCCATATATTAGACATGATGAAAGTCGATAAATAAATCGATTTATAAATATATAATATATATGAGAGATATATAATAGCAGAAATATCGATATATTGATACTGTGTCTATATATTAGACATGATGAAAGTCGATAAATATATCGATTTTTTAATGTATTTAAAATGCTCATGTGTAAAAAATGAATATCTTTAATATATCGGACCAACATTAGTGGAAAAGTAAACCAAATTAAAATTTTAAAATATTTAATATAGAAGTTTAAAGTCAATAATGCTTTATTTATCGATATTTGAATCGATACATATTCGATGCAAAGTTAACGAGATGTTTTATATGATATTCATAAAAATACCTTTGTTAATACATATATCGATCTGATATATCATGTATGCTATAGAAATATACTATTCTTTGAATTCTTCTATTGAAAGTTGATGTATAAATCGATATTCTGTTTAATATATCGAACCAGTATAATCGAGATTATATATATATTTTTTTTTTAATATTTTATATTGATATTTAAACATAGAATGCTTTATTTTTGAGTAGTTAAAAATTCGATTTAACAAAGTTTATAATATTTTCAACATGATCATAATATTGATCACAATACTTTTTTCGATATATTATATCGAAATTTTCCTATCAATTTGCAACCGCACTCTAGAGATAAATTATAAGAATATGTAAATATCTTTTTCCTTAATTAGTAAAATAACAATACCAAGGTTGTTGTTCTTATTTTATTTTCTGTAAATAATTATGTGAAATTTTCTTTATGAATATAAGGAAAGAGGGATAATAATGATGTAATAATAAAGAGACATGATAATAATGCAATAATTATTGTCTCTTTATTATTACATCATTATTATCTCTCTTTATATTCAAAACCATAAAAGACACACCCTTTGATGCCTTTGTAATGCAACAAATTCCTAAACCTTATCTCTGGACCCGCTCTCTAAATCACTTTCACATTTTACTATCATCATCTTCATCATCATCATCACCTGCTCCTATTTACCATGAAATCACACCCAGTTCCAGTTAAAACCCACTCGATTATAGCCATTCATTATCATCATTATCGCGGCAGAGAGCAAACATGCCACCACTTGGAATGTCATTTATAGGATAGAGTTGAGTTGAGAGCTCCGCCACATGCGTTGTCTTCTGGGCGGGCAAACATGATAAATGTAATGCGTGAAGAATAAATTTAAGTTTGTATAAATTATGCACAAGAAGCAGGCCGAGAGGGATCCGAGGAAGGACAGCTCCTGCTGTAAATCTACAGAGAAGACTACACTGTCTAAGGAATTAGTTGGTTCTGCTGCTGCTGATGTTTTGGGGAGAACTCTTATCATTCTTATCTTATTTCGATATGGAACAGCAAATGATGATAAAGATGCGAAAAAGACCGAAACTATTTCCGTTATTTGCAAATGTAATATTACAATTACAAATGGAATTGTGGAAGGGAAGCATTGCTTCCGTCAAAAGATGGGAACGGGACGAGAGGAGACCCCCGTTGTTAGCAAATAGTGCGCCAACATTCGAACTAATCTTATCAACATTTTTGAGATCCACTAAGCCAGTTCGTAAACCTTCGCCATAAGAAGCTTAGCTTGGCCATAAAAGAGGCCCCGAGGTGCGATAAGCGGGCAATCGAGAAGGCGGCTACTGGAAGATTGATATCTTGGCACACATACACAAGATAGATAGATACTACCTCTGACTCTGATTCTGACTCTGACTGGGATGTGCCCTGGGAATGATTCCGCCACTCACTTGCCACCCAGCAGCCCGCGGAGCAGCAGCAGCATCCGTCTATAAAGATGAAGAAGAGCAGCAGCAGCAAGAAGGCCTATAAGCTGGAGGCCCCCGATGGCGGCTGGGGCATCCTCGTCTGCATTGGCATGGCCATGCCCTTTGTAAGTGCATTTTGTTAAAGATATAAAAAAAAACTCTTAATAATATCAAATATGTGTAATTTAAGGGTATTAACTTCATTCAAAGGTAGCTCAGGATTAAGTGTTCAAGAAAATATATTTTTTTTGGTATTTGCATATACGGAGTATCTTTATAATGTAATACTTGAAAATATACTTGTTCAAATATAAATAATACTTTTTAATACAATACTCATTTTAAAAGAATACTTTTCATAATCGAATACTTGAAAATTTATTCATTAAAATATAAATAAAACCCCATAAGTGTGTGAAATAGTGAACGAGATTGGTTCATAATGGTCAACTTTACTTTTATTTCAAGTGTTTCAAAAATATTTACCTAAAAACGAACCTCTAAGTTTTTAAGATTTTTAAATCCAAAATATATCTAACACCTTGAATCTTCAGAGTGAAAATATTAAGGATTTAAAGGTTTTTTTTTAGGTAAATGTTTTTAGAAAAGCTAAAAAAAAACTTAACCTTTATCCACTAAAAATTGTAAATATAATTATTTATAAATATAAAAAAAAATATATAAAAATAAATTAAAGTAAAGTTCATCCACTAAAAAGGGTAAATATAATTATTTATAAATATAAATTTATTTATTTTGTTTTTTCTAATAAAAATTAATTTGAAAATACCTTATAAATTGGTATTTTCAATATTAAGTTAAACAAATGTTAAGATGAGACTAAATTTTTAATTCTTTTGAAAGGTTTTCTTTTTATTGCGGCTTTTTTTCTATGTTATTATTCTTGAGATTAAATCATTTTTTTATTAGGAAGTCTCTTTTAATTTAATTATATTTATGCCAAAATAAGGCCTCAAGATATATTTTAAGTACTTAAAAAAAATTATATTAGTCAGATAATAGTTTAATATTAAACTAATTAAATATTATTCAATTAATGAGCAATTATATAGCTATATTATGTTTAAGATATTCATTTAAATTTATACATAAATCCATAATTAACTATATATTATTTAACAATACAATATATATAATACTTAAATATTCCAAATATAATATATATTATTTAAAAATTAATATAATATAATTATTTAATACTTAAATACTCAATTAATTAAATATTATTCAACTATTTTAAAACATATATCCAAAAACTAACTCGATCTGAAACTCACCAACAGACCAGCGCCTTAGCAGCTCTGCCCTCGTTTGGCCTCGTCTTCGGGGACTTCCTCAAGAGCATCGGCGCTGAGACGAGCGCGATGGCCATCATAACCAGCGCCTTCTTCTCGTCGATGAGCTTCGCCGGCTTGTTCTCGGGCTCCCTGTTCCAGCGCTTTGGCATGCGACAGGTGGGCGTCGTCGGGGGCGCACTGTACTTCCTGGGCACAGGACTGCAGCTGTTTGCCACCTCCACGATGCACCTGCTGCTGGCCTTCAGCCTCATCCAGGGCCTGGCCTTCGGCCTAATGGTGCCCACCAGCTACACGACCTTCAATCATTATTTCGTTAAGAATCGCGTGATGTGGATGAGCTTCGCCCAGACGCTGATTGGCCTCGGATCGATGCTGTATCCGATTGTGATGCAGAAGCTCTTGCATTGGTACGGCTTCCGGGGCTGCCTGCTCATCCTCACGGGCATCAATGCCCATGCGGTGCTGGGAATGCTGGTAATGCATCCCGTTGAATGGCATATGCGTAAAGTGACCATTTCTTCAGAGGAATCGGCGGAGGAGGAGCTAGTGCCGCTGCAGGAGCTGTCGGCGGTGAAGCCGCCTGCCACAGTGGTGGTGGTGCGCATACAGCCGGAGACGCCTCTGAAGGTGTCCAAAGAGGAGCCCATGTTCCTGACAACCACACCTGCTGCTGCTGCTGATCCTGCTGCCGCTGCTCGACGCCTCTCTCATGCCGAGGAGCACATGCTAAGGGTGCACTCCAGCCGGGCCTCGAGCATCACCAGTCTGGGCAACTGGTCCGGCCCCGTGGTGGTCAGTGATGCCTCCCCGCAGATGACCCACAGCCGGCAGGCCTCGCGACGCACCTCCATGTTGGCACCAGGAGCAGGTGCCGGAGCCGGAGCAGTTGCAGCTGCTGGAGGAGACTCCGGTGTCCAGGACGTGGAAAAGAAGAGCTGGGTGCGCACTGTCGTCGATTTCCTCGATCTGACGCTGCTCAAGAAGCCCGTCTATGTGAACATCGTGCTGGGCATCACCTTTGCCCTGTACTCCGACATCACCTTCTTCACCATGCAGCCGGTGTACCTCTTTGAGCTGGGATATAACAAGGTAAGACAAATTTTAAATAAAAAATAAATAACTAATAAATAATAAATAACTAATAACTAAAAGGTTTTAGAAGGCACGCTTTATTTTTAATAAGGCAAAGCTTTCAAATTATTTACTTAGTTTGCTTTAGTTTATTTGAAAATTTTCGTCAATATCAAACCAAAAATTAATTAACTTTAAAAAATTATACCAAAAAACTTCGATATTTCATTTTTTTTTCTGCGAATTTTGGCAGAACTTTTGCGCATGCGCAACGTCTTCAAGATACAGTTATCCCTTTCTAGCACACAAGTCTTTCCCTAGGAAACACATTTATTTCCTGTTTTGACTTAAATTTCAGGCACTTTTCAAATGTATTTTTAAGGTTAATGCTTTCATTATACATATTTTACCTTTAAACAACAGCACACAGCTTTAGTTTTTGTTGTTAAAAATAAAAATACAAATTGTTTCTAAAGGCCAATTCTTTCTCACAAAAAAAAATCGAAATTGTTAAACTGCAAATTTCCAGAGCTTTTGAAAGAAAGAAGGAAAGATGTCCAGTTTTGAAGTCTTGGTAGCTTTTGTTGTCAAGTTTTGTTCATTTTTTTAATCACTAATTAACTCACTTATAAAAGAAATTTAAGAAAATTCGTCCGTTCACTTCAAGGGTCAAATTTGAAATGCAAATGTTGTACAAAGCTGGCGCGGCGACGTCAAAAGAATGAACCGTCAAAAAGGAAACTCGCGAACCATGACAGCGAAGTAGTTATCCTTTTCTAGCGCACATATTCGTTCTAGGAAGATAAATTATTATCTTTTTGCTTCACTTTTATATTTGCTTTGCTTTTTGCTTCACTTTTTCATTTGCTATCAAATTTAAAACGTTTTTTTTTATAAAATATAGCAATAAAGTATGTAAATAGCAATAAAATATTGTTCGATTGCATAAAAATTTCTCTGCAATAAATATACATTTAAATTCAATGGAAAGCAAAAAAAAAAAAAAATGCAAAATGCTCGAAAGAAAATAAAGCTTAAAAGCCAAAGCAAAATCATTTGTCTTCTTAGCTTAACCTTAAGTGTTAGAAAGGGATAACTATACATGCTGAAGCTATGGGCACTTTTCAAAGTTCCTTTTGGCACCTGCTTCGTTGTTGCTGCGCAGAAGACTCTGTGAGTATTGAAACTGCGCATGTATAGACCTACATACATACACGCACATAAAAGTCCATGTGTGCATATGTATTAGGAATAACTGTAAGTCAAAAATTCCTTTAATTCCTTTGCTTTGACAAATTCGTTGGCTGCCTTGCTATAGCTGTTTCGCTCTAACTCATGCAGGCCAGCGGAAATCACGAATTAGAAGCAACGGAAGTTCCTTTTGCTCAAATGTTTTTCTATCTTTACAACAACAAAGTAATTAAATTTTAATGTTTAAATATTCACTAAGGAACATCTTTTAAGAAAATAAACTACCGAAATCTCGAGATGTTATAGAAAAATATCTAAAAATATAACAAAAATAATACGGAAAGTTATAACAAATTAGCAAAGTTAACAAGCTTAAACATGTTTCGTTCTTCTTTAGGTGGACACTGCCACCATTATAGCCATTGGAGCGGCCGCCGACTTGACATCCCGCATTTTCCTGGCCGTCACCGCCGTGTGCATTCAAGTTCCATCCCGTTACATTTACCTGGCCGGAGCGGTCTTTACAGTATTTGCCAGATTTGGTGAGTTTCTTAGATTACTTATTTGCTTACTAAACATTACCATATATATTTTTATATCCTTAGTTTTCAATGGCATCACCGAGTTTGTGGGCATGGCCTGCATTACGGCTGTAATTGGTTTCCTGCGCACCTGGCTGCATGTCCCTTTGCCATTGGTATTTGCCGATTATCTGCCCAAGGAGAGGTAAGTTCTTTGAAGTAATTAATTTTAATAATAAATAAATAATAAATATAATATATATTAATGCAGATTCGCCACCGGATACGGACTGTTTATGTTCACTCAGGGCAATGCCATGTTCCTGATTGGCCCCATTGTGGGCATTATACGCGACAAGACCCAGAACTATATCCTTGTCTTTCATATCCTCAATGCCTTTATGATCCTGTGCGCTGTGCCCTGGGTCATTGAGGTCCTAATCGTCAAGTTCCGCAGGCGCAACAAGATCGAACGCGATAATGTCGACCACGAGGAGCTGGAGGTCAACAACGGACGCAGTCCCATGGTTCATTGATGGAAGAAAACCAAATTAGCGAATTGAATTAGCAAAGAATTCATTTACAGGTCTGCTCCGATAATCGAAATCGTAAAAATGTACCGATTTCGATTTTGGATAAGGGGGTCGATGCTCCCGTTCTCTATATCGTTAATGAAAGAAGCATTTACTTTTTATTTCGGTTTCGGCCGTTTTACAAATCGCAAAAATCTTACGATTTAGAGAACGGGAGCACCGCACCGATGCCCGATTTTTTAAAATCGAAATCGGTTAATTTTTACGATTTCGATAACCGGAGCACTCATGATAAACTATAACATACATCTTTTTTGCCCTTTGCTTAACATCTTAAGTTAATAAAAAATATAACAAGTTTTTAATAAAAACACAAATATGTTTTTTTTTACCTTTTAAATATATACTTTTTATTGTGTAATTTTTGAAATGAATAAATAAGAAAATATAAAACAATGTGTTAGTACCATGTAGTTATTTACATATTAAATGGAGCTATTTACTAATTTATTAATATTGTTTTTATTTTTTTAGTTATTTTATTATTTAAGTGAATGTCTGTGCTGAAAAGATTTGCATTTGAAAAGAGAACTACATAGCTGTACAAATTATTTTAGAACAAAAACCAAGAACACAGTTTTAATCCTTTTATTTAAAGCGAAACTTTTTAAATATTTAAAAAAATTCCCTTTTGATGCTATCTTGTCGCCCCTGAACTGGTCTTCATTTAGTATATTTTCAGTATATTCTACGTATATTATTTTTTAGCATGCATGCTCTGGTCACACTGACGCCGACAGCTGGCACTGCCTTTATATAACCTCAAACATAATATTACAAAATTGAATACTTTTGTATTTGCTAAGATTGTTCAATAAAAAAAGTCAATAAAAGTCACCATGTCCGAGTTCGAGAACCTGGCTGGCAGCGACAAGGAGCTGCAGGAGTTCCTCATGATCGAGAAACAGAAGGCGCAGGTCAATGCGCAGGTAAGCTTCACCTTCCCAGGGAATCCGCCAGCCAGCCAAGAAATAACAACAATCTCTTGCTTTTTTTTGCACAGATTCACGAGTTCAACGAGATCTGCTGGGAGAAGTGCATCGGGAAGCCGAGCAACAAGCTGGACAGCGCCACCGAGACATGTCTGAGCAACTGCGTGGACCGCTTCATCGACACCTCGCTGCTCATTACCCAGCGCTTCGCCCAGATGCTCCAGAAGCACGGCGGAGAATAGTAGGGAATCCGGGGAGACAGGAGACGGGAGACGGGAACCCAGGGAGCTTCCTCCACTGCAGTCCTACTGTTAAATCTACTTTTAAACACTAAATTTATCATGTAAGCCCAAGTTTTTTTTTTTTTTTTTTTTTTTTTTTTTTTNNNTTTTTTTTTTTTTTTTTTTTTTTTTTTTGTCGTAACGTGCAATTTCCTTGCCTCCGGGAGCTGAGGGAGCAGAGTTTCCACCTGCCGCCTGCTGCCGCCAAATCCGGGATCAGGGAGTTATGTGCCGGAGGAACTGAAAGTCCCTGTAACATATTTCTCACGTTGTAACGGCCCCAAAACTCTGAACAAAAATACAAAAATAAATTCAATTTTTGTTGTATGTTACCTATGAAAGTGTTTTCTTTTTTATTTACTCATTTACCTTGAAATTTAATTAATTTAAGGCAAAAGATGCTGTTATAATACTTGGAATTTAATTGCTTATGCGATCTCTTTGATATTTTTAAGTTAAAAAAATTCTAAAGGGCGAAGTTAGACCAATTTTTTGAAATAAAGCTTTGACTAATGCTAGTTAGAACATTTTATATTTTTTAAAAAGAGCTAGCGAATCAAGAATTTCTAAAATATCATAAAATCTTTCAAACTTTTAATTAAAAAAATAATAAATATTAAAAAATATCGCTAACAGAAAGAACCAGGGTTAAACATTGGTTCATTTCTAGTTCACTGAACCATCTTTAGTTCGTCCCTGGTTCGATATAGCTGGATATCGATAGTTGCTATCGTGAGCAAAAATAATATACAAAAATATATAATATTAACTAACTAGAAAATTATACCTAAAAAAAATGCAAAAATTCTCTTAAATAGTTTCTTCCCTGTTTGCATTTGCTTTGCTCAATAAATTTGTTTAATTGCTTAAATTTTCACAGCTTGCCGCTGCCAATTTGAAAAAGCAGTCCCTGCCGCTGGTCTGCGGTAAGAATCAGGGTTGAGATTCCAATTGGCAAGAGAGGCTGGTAACACTGTTCCAACTAGAAGTAGTGTTGCCTTATTTTATTTTCGTGAGCCAGAAAACCGTAATATCGCCTCTCCCAACGTGCTCTCCACGCGAAACGAGGCCGCTAATTATTTATATTAAACATAAAATGCCCGAAGGCTGTGCCAAACGCATGTCCTTTTTGGTGTCCTGAGTGTACGTGTGTGTGTGTGTGCAACGTTGAAAATATATACACGGTCTCCGGTCGGTGCAAAATAACAGAAACAAAAAAAACGGAAGAAAGGAAAGCTAAAGCAGGAGTCAAGTAAAGTTCAGCACAAAAAGGATGTGGGAAAACCAGCCAAAGTTACTTTACCTTGATTTGCGGCTGGGATATATGAAGAAAAAATGAAAATTTACCTCTTTTCTGCTCTTCTTTTTTTTTGTGGTCCTTTTTTTCCCTGTGTGTGTGCCTGCGTGCCTGCGTGCGTGTGTGTATGCAAGGGATGTTGTGCCTGCCAGTGTTGTTGTTGTTGCTGCTATTACAGATGATATAAAGAAAGTAAAGGAAAAACGGCACGTGTGTATGTTCCAGCTGATATATATATGTTTTTTTTTGCGTGCACTGCAGTTGCAGTTGCAGTGGTATGCATTTCTGAGTATGTTTGGAGCATTTATACATGCAGCATCCCTGTCTGCCTCGGTGTATGTGTGTGTGTGTTTGTGCAAATTTTCGTATTAATAAGTTTAAAATGCTCTTGCCTGCTCGCTCTCACTCCTTGTGTTTCGCTCGCTCGCTCTCTTGGGCTCTCTCGCTCGCGGTCTTTGCATACATTATGCGTGTGTGTGTGTGTGTGTATTATTTTAATGTAGTATCTGTTTTTTTTGTTGTTGTTATTTTTTCGGTTAGTCTATAAATAACACGCACACATAATAATTATGCTGCGGCTGAATAATTAATCACCGCGTATCTGGCGCCCCAGTTCTCTTTAGCCGCACTCTCTCCCTTTTTGCCTTTTCGACAGTTTTTCCCTTCATTTAACATACACACACACACATACATACATACTCCGGATCCCCACTAACTGTATAACTACAACAAAAACTAAAGCGACAGTGACAACTAGAACTGGCAAGTACAATGACAGCTACAACTACTACAACAACTACAAGAGCCAGCGGGAGCGCACACAGGCGACATGTCAAGGTCAGAAGTCCAGGCCAGGCGAAACGTCAATCCACAACGGTTAATATCTCGCTGCAAGTGCGTGCGTGTGCGAGTGTGTGTTGAATTGAGTGTTTATTGCATATGCTGCTGTCTCATCTCCTCTCCCGCTGCATACTTTTCTGCGTTCGCGCCTGCAGCAGGCACACACGTGTATGTATGCATGTGTTTGTGTGTGTATGGGTCCTATGCACATGTACAGTGATCGCCAACTAAAAACGTTCAAATATCCCTTTTCTATGCACATTAAAAATATATTAGGCATTTATTTTTTTAAAAACAAGAATCAACCAGATAAATCAGAGGTTTATTTTATAAGTTTATCCTCTTGGTTACATTAAAATTTCGGATCGATCGATACTTTGGAGTGAAGAAATATATTTTAACATTGTGATAAACTAATCTAACATTATTGATAAAAGATAAGAAAATATAATTTAACCATTTTCGCAAATATCAATGTTTCAATGTCAAATGCTATATTTTTAAATATTTAAAAATTCAATAAGTCAAAGCAAACTATATTTTTGATATGATATTTGTATCGATAGATCATTTTTAAATTTTCCGCTCAAAATATTTGTATATCCTTAAACTCGAGGAGTACCACGAAAATAGGCAATACAATTATGCCAAGATGTGTCGATGCCTGAGCTCAGGTGCGTGCGTGTGAGTGTTTCTCTCTCTCTCTCTTTCTGTGTGTGTGTGCATATCAATTATACGACGTGTGTGCGGCCGAGAAAAAAAGAAAGGAAAACCAGGGAAAAGTGCTTTCAGCGGCAGAAAGACATTAAAAATAGGAAACAAATGACGCACATAAATTGAACGTATAGAAATCCAACTCGACTCACGACAAAAAATCCAACAGACTGTAGGCTGCGGGAGGGAAATTGTGCGGAGGGGCTGATAATAACAATAATAACCATAATAATAAGCGGTACGCAATTCCCAAAGGTGATTGAACCCGACGGCCATCGTTACCGTTGCCCCGTTGCCTCGTTGTGCCTGTGCCTGTTACTGTTATTAGTATTATTATTTTTATTATGCATATTATTGTTGTTGTCTTTCTTGATGCGCGCTTTCTAGGTTCGAGTCGTTAGCTTTGACTTTGCTTTCTGCATTCTATAGTTCTTCTTCGATTGTTTTTTTCCATTTAATTCGCGTCACTCACGAGGATTCTCCTGTCCTGTCTGTCGAAAAAATGCCCTCAACAATTTCCCTTGCTTGCACAAAGCAATTTATTTAATAATTCCAAACTGTCAATATATTTAAAGGAATCCAGGCTAATGGATACGATTATTCCTTGGAAAGAGATATGAGGGATAAAAGGGTTATATTCTTTATAAGGACTTACCATTACAAAAGAGTGATACCTGAGTTATATAAGCTCATTTCTAATATAAATAATAAATATAAACATTCTCCAATATGGGACTACCTCAACTCACTTTGTATTGTTTGATTTGTTTATTTGATTCGGAATAAACAAACTAGATAAAGTGTTAATAACATCGCATTTGTTTGGAACGTATGGCGATGGGTATATAAACAAATACTCATTATTTTTTTGTATTGTATGTATTATTATTATTATTATTATTTATAAGAGGAGCGAAGCTAAGTCTTTGTGCTTTTTGAATTTAACAAATAAGAACCCACTGTAATTCTTTAATTTATTATATTTTGATTTAGTTTTAAATTATATATAATATTTTTACACATTTTAAAGATTTCAATATAATTTTCATTATTTGCTTTCTTGGCTTAATTTTGCTCGAAACTTTTAAAAACTATTAATTTACTTAAGCAAAACAGAACATTTAATGTTCTTAAATTCAGTTTGTAAGTTATGTTTTTTAAATTAGTTTTTAGAATTTCAAGTTCTTAAATATTAAAAAAAACTAAGGTTTTTAAATCTCTTAAAATTGTGTCTAAAAGTATGCAATACACCGTGCAGATTTTTTTTTTTAGCATACGTTTGTGCAGCTATTTTAAAGGGATTTAAAAATGCATTTGTTGAAATATATAGTTTATCGAACTGAATTTGCATTAAACTAAACTATAAACTATATATTTATGTCCTATTATTTACGCTTATGCCAGGGACTGGGGCAACTGTCCAAAGGGATACATCCTATACAAGCGGCATATGTATGTATGTATGTATGTTTATATGTTACCTATATGTACATGCACATACATATATGCAAACATTAATTGTTGGACGGGCACACAACCGACCGACGACTGAGAATCATCGCTCACTCGGTTCGGTCGGGAGAGAGAAGAGAGCTGTTGGCCAAGCGGACAGAGACAGAGACAGGCAGAGGGCCAAAAGCAGAAAAGCACCGTTATTGCCTCAGTTGGATGTGTGTCTGTGTGCGGTGCGGGTGTGCGGAAATTTCGAATTTCGTATATTCCGATTTTCGAACTGGCGGCGACCCAATGTAACAAGTTAAAAGGCCAACAACAACAATAGCTCCAAACTTTGACATTTCACCTTATTCCGTTTTTTTTTTTTTACCTCTTTATGTGTATGTGTCTGTGTGTGTGTGGTGTGTGCGACTTCCCCTCGCAAAAAGTTAACTAGAGCAACAATAAAGCTGCAGCGAGCGATTCGCTGAAATAGCAGAAAATGCTGAGAGGGGGCGAAAAACAAAAAAAAAAAATATGTAAATAAAATGAGCTCGAAAATGGCGATCGCGAGACGAAAGAAAAACAGACACAAAAACAAAACAACAATTCGGGGCGACGAGGCGCTGCGAGAATTTCGAAATCGCCGCTATTTGTTTCATTTCAATTTTGTTTTTTTTTTTTTTTGTTTTTCCCAAAATATGAGTGCTCTGCGTCTGAGGAAGAAATAAAAGAACAAAAAATAAGTACGGTTGTCACTTGAGAGAACGAAATAACCAAAATTTAATCGAAATTTTAATAGTTTTTTTTAAATATAGAAAAGGTAAAAATATTTAGTTGAAAATTTTATATGAGCCACAAATAATATTTATATTTTTAACTAGGTGTTTTAAAAATTAAATATTTATGTAGAATATTGAGAACCTGCAGGTATTATTATAAAACTTTACAATATATTTAAATGGAGTTTGTAATAAAAAATATCAAAGTGAAAATAGCAGAAGAAGGCTTTGGGTATTAAGTGAGAAAAGTTAAATCTTAACAGGTTATCACAGAGAACAAAAACAATTAATTTGATTCTTAAAATAAATGTTTAAATATAATAAAAAACTAGAAGGGAAGAAATAGGAAAGAAAATTGTGCTAAACAAATTTTCGATCACTTTAAATGTTGTTTCAAGCATTTTTTATACTTTACATTTTATTTATTTATTTTAAATTAGCCTAATTTATAAAATTATTTCTTAGTTTAATTTGAAATAGGTTCCATTTGGCAATTAATGATATTTCTGAAAGGATTTAAAAAGTTTTTGTAATTGAAATAAAAATTATATCTATTTTTATAATCCATTATTTATGTATATGATATAATGTCAATTTATATTATTTAAGTTCATTTTTATTAATTAAAAATTGCTTTTTCCATTGCCCAAAATACAGTCTTTATTAATTTTATTTTTTAATAAATTTCTTATAATATTTTAATAAATAAACTCATACTTTTCTTTAAGAAATTTCAACTGTACGCTGATATAAATTATATTAAAACCCTACCAATTTTTTCGATCAGTAAATTATTATTAAATTTGTTTATTAATGAACTTCCCGCACAAAAACCTACTGTTAATGGTAGCCAGTGTCCACTGTATAATATTCGTTGGCCGAATGCAATCGGAAGCGTATTAAGCTGCGCGTGTCTCTCGTGCTTCTCTTTCTCTCTCTCCCTTTTGCTGTGTGTTTGTGCATTTAATATATATATATATATATAAATATATATGTATATATTTTTTTATGATTATACAACAAAAGTTGATTTTTTGATCAATAAATCCGAAAGGTGCTATGTTTTTCAACCGCTCACGTTGTTACGTTGTTTTTCGACTTTTAGATTGGTGGCTGGAAAATAGGAAAGAAAATCGAGTTAATCAAATGCAATCAAAGGAAATCAAAAAGAAATAACCGATCTGAGAGTAATATTTTTTTTTTTGTTATTGTTGTTGTGCTGTGCCAGTGTGTTAAAGAGACATATATGTAAAAAAGAGAATAAATAAAAATAAGGGAAAAGAGAGCGATCTGCATACCAAATATCGATGATAATACAAAAATTTCAAGTGCAGTGCTATAGAACCGAAATCAGAAGAAGACCCAGAGCCACGGCCACTGAGATGTGAAAAATTGCCACAAAATTAAAAAAAGAAAACGGAAAATCTGCGAATAGAAAGGAAATCGTAACGCACACGTCAATGTAACCACAACTGCCCCGAAAACCAACAGAATTACAAAATAAACATACAAAATATTAATATAAATAAAAATAAACACAAACAAAATAAATAATTAAAAACTAAATGCGAAAAAACCTAACAAAAAAAATCTCCAACTTCGTTTGAAAGCCAAAAAAACAACTATATTTGTAAATAAATGCAATATATACAATATATATATATATATATTTGTAAAATATATTTAAACATCCGTACATGTGTATATGTGCCTGCAGAACTGCGCAAAAACAAAGCCTAGGTATATTTTGAAAAACCAAAATAAATAAAAAAAAAACCAACAAATAAATATAACAAATTTTCAACTCGAAAAGCGACTCCAGTAAACTCTCAAAATTGCGACCTACGCCTTTCCGAGTTCGGCGGCATTGAACCACTCTCAAAGCTGCAGCACCACCGCCATTTCCGCTGCCATTTCCACCGCCAGCACCGCCATAAATAGTAGTAGCAGAAACACCGCTCACAGAATGCCAGTGAAAAAGCAAGGTAAGCGAAAAGTGCACTTCAATTTCACTTCACATGACTTTTTTCATTCTGTTTTTGTATCCTATATATGTTCCATATATAGTATGTATATCTAACCCTGGAGCTTTGCCATTTTTTATTTCATGGAATTCTTTTTTAATTTTGTGCTTTGTTATTCACAAAAATTAGGTTTAGAATGATGTCGATTCATAAATATATGTATTTAGATATATATTTATATAGAGTACCATACTTTTTATACCCTTGCAAGGTATTATAATTTCAGTCAGGAGCTTACAACGCAGTAAAGGAGTCGTTTATCTCAGTTTTTGCTCAATATATTTAAGCAAAAAAAGGTTTAAGGTTTGGAAAAACGTATAAAATAATCACAAAATCACCTCCCTTAAAAGGGTATTATAATAAAAGTCATAAGCCAACGAAGTGAAGGAGTCATTTCCGGCCCTAATAATATAATAATATATATTCTTAATCAGCATTAACAGGCGAATCGATCTAGCCATTTTTGGATAAAAACAAATTTTTCTAAATTTTTTTTTTTTGTAATTTTTTAAAGGGTTAAATTGTGAAAAATTAACAAAAATAATAATAATAATTTAAATTTTTAAAATTTGAAATTTGTAATGCTGATTTGTTAACCTATTAAAAAATAACTTAGAAAAGTTTTCCGTTTGTAAATTAATGCATTTTTGGCTTAGTTAGTATGATTTTCATTATCAAACTGCAATTGTTTTCCCAAAGTTAGCTTATTTTCTTGCTCATATTATAAAAGATGTTTTAATTTAATTTAAAAACTCTAACTCTGGTGGTTTGAGAAATATAAAGGCTTATAATAGATGACATCGAAATCAGGGTTGCTTTAAATTAAATCTGATTAATCTGATTAAATCTGTATTAAATGTCTCAACTGAAAGATATCTTAATTCGAAATCCTAAATGCTATTTTGCTTTTTTAAGAAATATTTAAATATATTAAATAATAATTAATATAATATTTAAAAATATTATTATATATCGACACTCTATTGATATTCAACACGAAAATTGATATATAAATTGATTTGATAGCATTGGAATGTATGTCATGTATGTACATCTTGTTTTATATATTTAAACTTTATAATTGGTAAAATAAACGAATTACATAATATTTTTGGGATATTTTTCAATAAAATTAATTTAAGGTAAAATGCAAATAATTTTTGATGCTTGAACTCACCACTCATCCAAGTTAACGATAATTTCAAAATGTTTTTGTTATTTTTGCTTTTTTTACTCGATCAACATCCCTAGTTTTCGTCCAATTAGTATCTAAATAAATGAGTTATATAAATTCAAAATAAATATAAATATAATTCAAAATATATATAAATAAATAAGTTTTATACTAAGAGTCTCACCAAATTTCAGCTTGGGAATTTGAAGTTGTAATCTTTGCAACAACTTCAATTCCCTCATTTCTTCAAGCTCGAAAAATGTGATGTAACCAATTTAGCTTAAATTTGTTAAAAGGTTTTATTTAATTCTGTTACCCAACGGAGATAAAATATTTTGAAAAACTATAATTTTTTTTTGTAACCATTTCATGAGTTAGTTTAGGCTTCTCTCGATGGGCAGCCGAAAAATAAGAAATTCGAACCTTTTTGAAGGGAAAAAAGGAAGCGTAGTGGTGCAGACAAAGAAGTCATTCGATTATGTTCCATACAAATCAAATTTTTCGGCAAAGGGTACAGAATCTGAGGGAAAAAAAAGGGGAATAAAAGCTTCAAAAGTCGCAAAATGGTTTTTGGGCTGCCAGCAGCAGGGAGGAGGGCTGGCAGGCAGGCAGCTTCGCAAATGGTGAGTGAAGGTCAAAATCAGGGGACATCAAACTAACACACAAGCATATCTTATATACATATATATAAACACACTTGTGTGTGTGTGTGTTTGCGGGGCCATAATGCGACTCGATTATAATAATAAATTATGTGTTTAATTTTTTGGCAAACGTCGAGCGAATGACAATCAGCGAATCAGGATGGTGCCGGGTCAGGGGTCAGACCTCTCTTGAAAAGAGTATCCAACGAGGCTAACCTTCAGAAGCCGAAAAAATCGACATAACTTGGCCAAAAAATGCTTTAATTTTCATTCTATGCTCGTTTTTAAAAGGTTAACAAATCAGCATTATACATTTTAAATACAAATTTTATATTTTTTTTTTAGTTTTTGACAAATTTGACGGTGTAACTCCTTATAAAATTTCGAAAAAATTAAGTAACATTTTTTTTTTTTGTCGTCCAAACATGTCTAGATCGACTTGCCTGTTAATGCTAATTAACAATAAATATGATTTATAGGGCCGGAAATGACTCTTTCTTATAACTATTATTATAACTATTATTATAATACCCTACAAATATATCTTCTTTATAGGAAGCTTTTAAGGGAGGTGATTATGTGATTATTTTATGCGTTTTTCCAAGCCGAAAACTTTTTTTGTGTGATTATTGTAGGCGTTTTTCCAAACCGAAAACCTTTTTGCTTAAATATTTTGAGCAAAAACTGAGTCTTATATTTACAACCTTTGGTATTAATTAATTCTAATTCTTAGCAAAGGTGATCAAAAATAAAACTTCACCAGGCAATTCAATCTAGACATTGTCCTTTTGCCTATCAGTTTCTAACTTTCAGGCTTATGTTTAGTTTAATGAAAGATTATAAGCAAATAACATATAAGATGTGTAACGCCATGGAATTAAAATTCGATTTTAACTCATATTTTTTTAGATGCATTTGCGTTATATATCTTATAGCTTTTATTGTCATTAGTTTAAAGCCTACTTTCCTGCTTTCAAAGGGCTTAAAATACCAAAAAGGTCATTTTATTTAATATTTATACAATAAAAATATAGAAATCGGGCTTAAACATGTCATATTCCTCCTGTAAAGGTATAAAAACCAACTACTTAGGGTTAGACAAATGTAGAAAATTTTGTAAAAAGCGTCAATCTTTATTGATTTTTTTGTTGTTTGGCGGTGAGAGAAATGAACGAAAGAACCACCAAACTATGTTCACTTTATGGGCATTATAAAGCTCAAAAGTCGAGGCGACAGCAGCAGTTTAGTGTGGCATTTGGAACCGAAGAGAGGTGGTCTTGGATGGATTCCGACACGGATTCGGATCGGGGGAAGAGCAGCGATCCCAACGAGGGTCTGCTAAGCAGCGACGATAAGACATTCCATGACGACGACGATGACGACGACGATGAGGTGGATTCTTCTCCCGCTGATGACGAGGAAGAGCCCGAGGAGGAGTCTCTGTTGCCGCAGAAGAAACCACAAGAGCGGGTGCCACCGCCACCGCCACCGCCTCTAATGGTTTTGGTTCCGGCGGCGGCGGAAGCCGTAGAGATGCCACAAGAAATCGATGATACCGTTCGAATTCAAGCCTCCGGCGAAGCAACTGTTATAGATATAGAAACGGAAAAGGATAATGACAATGATCCTGAACCCGAACCCGAACCCGAAACGGAAACGGAACCGGAACCCCTGAAGCTACCAACATCTTTGCGCGACAGTGTCCGGGAGTCCATTGACTGCTTCTATTCTGCCCAGGATCTCCTTGAATACGGCCATATGCTGTCCTCCACTTCCATGGTCCGCACTCCGGACGTCGAGTCCGGCTATTTTGAAAAGTCCGAGAGCGATGCCTCACGCGACGAATGGGAGGGTCTGCCATCGTCTTCATCCTCCGGAGCTGCACGCTGTCGCCTACTGTCCGGCGTCTCTGGACTGTCCGCCGCCTCCTCTTCGAGCCGGCACAGCGCCGAGGGATTGCGAATGGAACTGAGTCGTTTTCGGGCCATGGTTGAGACCCTCGAGCGGGAGAGTCTCGAGAAGTCGCAGTCGGAACTGCAACTAAAGGTGGTCAATACAGGGACGAAGCTGTCGAAACCGCAGCCGAAGCAGAGGTCCCATCTCCAGGAGTCGGCGGGGGAAAGCGGCTCGGAGCAGGAATCGGAACGTGGCGCCGAAAGGGGCTTCTGGGCAACGGTCTTTGGTGAGGCGGGCATGGAGATGGGTCAGGATGAGGACCAACAACAGATCGAGGAACTGCAAAGTAGGCAATGGGGTAAATATATGGTTAATCTTGAGAAGATTTGGGTACCATAATGGGGAGTACTTTTTAATTCATGTTTCATGTTCCAGGTGAGACCTTTTTCTAGTCTCATTTTGTTTAGATAGTAAATTAGTATAATAAACTAAGTAAAAGATCAATTAAACTAATTTTAGGAAATACCTCTAGAAAGCTACATTAAATTTAAAGGATTAGATAAACAAAATATGGAAGAAATATTGTTTATAGATTAATTTAATTTCTCCCTTTTTACACTAACTTCAAACAAAGCCAACTCACTTATATTTTGTTTATAATATTTGTTTGCTTTAATATTTATATTTAATCTACATTTATTATATGTCTTTTCTCTTCTTTCGATTTTGCAGAAGCTCATCGCGCTCTCGAGCTGCTCGAGGACTATCACGCTAGACTCTCCGAGCCGCAGGATCGAGCGCTGCGTATTGCAATCGAACGCGTTATACGCATATTTAAGTCTCGCTTGTTTCAAGCGCTGTTAGGTGAGTAATCGAACAAATTGCTTATCGATAAGCTCGATAAATGCAAATCAGCAAAAAAAAAGCTCAAATAATGTTTAAATGGATTTTTACTACAATAATAATTTAATGAAGTCGTAAGCAATTAGGTCTTGTTAGGTATTCTGAGTAGGAATAGAAGAAAGTATCGATATTTGATAAATCTATATTTAACTTTTCGTTAAATCGATATTCTGTGTGATATATCGGAACAATATACATATATAAAAACAAAATCTTTTTTTGTATAGGTTTCGTAAAAATATCGATAATTTAACTTTATATTTAATAGAGCTGGAAATAAAATCGATTAATCGATTTTTCCAATTATGCGATCCATCGATTTAAATGTTCAGAATCGATTTAATCAAAAAAGTTCCAACACTTCTCGGAAAACGACATGGAAAAGATAAATACATATCTTTACAGGTCTTAATTATTATATTGAAATATATATTATAAATATATGAACATTTATATTAAAGTACAGCGTAATTGGAAAAAAAATATATTAAAAAAAAAATACACAAATTAAATGTTATATTTCCGAAGCCATGTAAAAAGGGAAGAAACCCAAAAACCAATTATTTTATTCCATTGATAAAATGAAAAGAACAATAATAATAAAAATCTTCCATATATACGAATTAAAAAAAAAACCACAAATTTTTTTATGGAAAGTATTTTTACTTTTAATCGATTTCAATCGATTTATTTTTCCAATTCACTGAAAATCGTTTAATTTCCAGCTCAATATTTTAAAACATTTCGATTTTTAAAATTTCGATACATAAAAGTTTGCGATATTTGCAATATGATATTTAAAAGGACTTTTCGTCTTGCTATAATATATGTTATAATGGAATTAAGTCTAGTTATAAGTTAATCAGAGTTATAAATAAGTATTTAATTTAAACTTATAGTTTATATAGTTAGTGTTGGTTAATATATATTTGGATATATTTTTATGGGTATGCAAATGATTTAAACCAGTTTAGCTTAATGCTACGATGATGATGATGATAATGATTGCTGTTGTATCGATGTTGTAAACTTTATGCCAAGAAATGTTAGATGGAAATGTTTGATGAGCTGGAAACATCCTTGAAAAGTAGTTGTTATCTGTGCAGAGTTTGCCTATCGTCTATTGATTTTTCGTCTGTTTCTTCTTGCTGCAAATTATTTCCACTTGACGAGCGGCAACACAAACAACAGAACCATAATATTGCATAGGATTTGGGTCAAAACGACCCAAGCAGCGCCGCAATAGAAGGCAATAGCACCGCACCGGCTAACAGCTAACAGCTAACAGCAGGCGGCCTGGCCAATAGTAATGCGGCCAAGTCAGCTGTTTCCTTTATTTTAAAGGCCCATAAAAATGACGAATATATAGTACATACATATAAGCATTATTTGGCCTTTCGTTGGCCATAAAAGCAAACAAAAAAGGCAGCTAGCTAGCGCATTTATTATGCTATTTGCATATCTCTAAAAGTTACCATAAAACTAAGCGATTTCAGGATCTGTTGAAGCTAAAACAATTTAATTTGGGATGGTTTTATATTTGTGCCTTGTGGATTTTATTATGTTCCTAGATTCGGTATATATAAATTATATTTGATAAACTGATTTTAAAGTGACTTTAAAAATTTTTATTTTGGATTTATAAAGTTGAAATCCTAAAATATATATTATATATTTATCGATATATTTAATGTTTGTGCGTTCAATTACCATATACCTAGATATAACTCTATAACTAATGTTATTTTGGAAATATTATTGCAAGTCTAATTTGAAGCAGAAAAGTTCAATGAACTTTCCACATTTTACAAGTTTGGTTTTATTTCCATGCTGGAATTTGGGCACACTTGTTTATTTTGAAATTTGGCAGCACTGTTGTTTGAATTTGCTTTCATTGCTCTCTCCCCCTTTCTTTCTTTCACTCTCTCTATCTCTATCTCTATCTCTCTCTTTCTCTCTCTCTCTGTAGCTGTAGTTGCCTCTCTATCCGTCCATCCATTAGGTCTGCAGTTGTCTGTTTTGCGGGACTTGCCTGTTGTATAATTTGCAAAAGTTCCGCCCGACTATCCCCCCCCCCCCTTCCCTTCGATGGGCCGCCAATGCCCCCCTTCGCCCCCTTGTATTGGCCCCCTGGGTGCAAACTGTGTTGCCCGCTGTCAGTGGCAGTTGCATAATCCGTTTCGTTTCGTTAGGCTCCTCTTTCTTCTCGTTCTTCTCTCTGCTCCTCCTCAGTGCCTGTTCTCTCTTCTCCGCTGTGTGCCTGTGCCTCCATTTTCCCCCATTGCTCCTTCCTCCTGCCTGTGCCCCCCCATGTTACCGTTACAGTTTCAGTGACTGCGCTTGGCGTGTCAGAAATGTTAAACGGCTGACAAACACACACACACTAGGACACGACATGCAAACAAGCCAAACACGTGACACGTTAGAAAACAGGAGATGAGCATTAGGGTGGACCCACATTTCATTGTCCCTGATTTTGTTAAAAGTACATTAACATTTTTTCAAATCTAGTTATTTATTCATTACATATTTCCAGGATCCCAAAAATTGTGAAATATTTAGCTAAAGATTTGCTAAAAACAATACTATGCAGCCCCGGTTCATCAGATGAGATTAGTTAAGATGTCTGATATGTAAATATTAATCAATTCTTCAGCGAGGCTTATCCCTATAGCTTCTCTGCATCAAGTCCTTGTATTTTTGAAGTCATTGCCAAATCTATTCTATTCCCCAAAACACCCAAGGACACCAGAGTCCAAGACGAAAGCGTCTGTCATTCCCATCAGGCCCGGGAATTCTCACAAAAGAAAGCAAGTCATTGAAAAAAGTTGCGTATTGATGTGACAAGCGGGGAAAGCCAACATTGTTCAAATATTAATTTCATGCTTATTATAATGTGTGAGCCAGCGATTTGATCATTAAGCTGCCTTCAATAGATTTTTTCTTACTTAATTTAACTTAAACTAAGATTAACTTGTGGCGGCAAGCTTATTTATTAAGAGTTTAATCTACTAAAATATTATAAGGTACATGATTTTGCATTTATTATCATCTGTGCACACTGTACACTGTACACCATTATAAGTCCACCCCAGTGTGTTGTGTGTATGTATGTGTCCGAGAAATAATTAACAAGGTATTAGCCGCATCCAAACACATGAAAGGCGTCCAACACCTGGGTGTGTGTGTACGAGTGTGCGTGTGTTTTGGGGTGTAGTGTTCAACTTGAGGTTAGGTGTCTGTGTCTCTGGCTTTCTCCCCATTTCATTCTGTTTCTCTCGCTCTATATCAATCTCTCCCTCACTCTCTCTCTCCCTCTCTCTCTCTTTCTGGCTTTCTTTTTAAATGTCGGGAGAAATGAAAATATAATGAGTGCTTTTTAATGGAAATGAAGGTACTAATGTTGTAGGTTAGATAAAAAAGAGTACAAAACATAGGTACATTTATGTATTTTATATATACATACATAGGTACATATGTATACCAAATGATGGTCACTAAATCGGACCTCCACTGTGCTCAAATTGAGGGCAATTTATTATTTGAAAGTTTGCATTTTGTTTGCTAAATTTTATCTGTAAACTTTTGCCTCGAAGTTTTTTTTTTAATCCAAAGAGAATCGAAGAGAGCGAGGAGGGACAACGATGAGAGGTCACAAGGAGCATGACCTGCACGTGGCCAAGTCCCAGTCCCAATCCCAGTCCCAGTCCCACACCCTAATCCCAATTTAATTGGCCTAGAACTGGAATCATCTGCGACCTGAACACGAACATAAAACATACGTTTGTATATATGTATGTATATGCATACACTTATGCAGATACAGTCAGTATAATGTGAATACTGTGTTACCGGGACTTATCGATTTCCCGGAATTTTCCCCCCCCCGGGCTCAAGATGGCGAGAAGTAAAGTTTTAGCATCATTTTTTTGTTTTTTTTTTTTTTTTTATTATTTTGCCTTCGACATTGGCATTCAGCTGAGCTAAGCGAAAATGTTGCCCCAACAAAGGCGAAACAAAAACAAAAACAAATACAAACAAAAAAAGTAAACCAAATTGAATGAGCAATAATAATGGACGGGAAAAACAACAGAAGAACTAAAGAAGCCATCGGCGGGCAGCATTCCGAAGTATTCGATAACTCATTTTAAGTTCAAGTGGCCAAATCGATTGTATAACGCACTGAAATGCCGATGGTGGTTATTGGGAACATACAGTGATCACTCGTTAACTGGGAGGGTTTTTTTTTTATTATTTTTTTGGTTTCAAATATCTTTGATTATTTTCGGTTAACCTTTAGCACTCGTTGTAAATACTTTTAAAACTATTACTAAAGTTGAAATAGTTAATCTTTATTTTTTATTTTTTTATTAATCTTCTTCTTTTTTTCACTTCTATCTCTAGTCGTTTGTAATTAATCTGAACGTTAAAGAATAACAGATTACTGTTAAGCATCGCAATTTACTCAAAACTACTATCTACTTTTTCCAGTGAATTCAGCTGTCAGTTTATCGAGTCGATAATGATCGGGCTCTGTTAGCTTTTCGAGCCGACAAATACTTTACGGCTTAATATTAACGCTTGCGAAAATCAAAGGTTCTTAGCAGGAACTTTATTTGTCCGATAAATATTAGCAACTATACTATATAAGAGGGAAATGGAATAATCTCTTTTCGAATAGGTAAACTGTCTGATAAACAAAAAGTTTCCCCAATAAAAAGCATCTCTGTATTTACTCTGTACTTTCAAAGCCTTTGTTTTTTCTAAATCTCCTGTTAATTAATTTTAACGGTCAGTTACAAAATCACCACAACGAGTGAGTCCTGTACCTTATGTACACACACACACTTTTTCAATGACTGCGCGTACTTTTCCATGCAATATTGGGTGGCATCGCAATATCACATGGAATTCAATGCTCCTGCCCCGCTTTTCTCCCCGTCCCC
>VNJR01011098.1:0-118748 GCA_008042585.1 Drosophila punjabiensis
ATCAATGTTATTGAGAAACAATAATTGGAGAATAAATAAAGCAATATACCTCCGGTCGGCTATTATGGCGAAGAAGCGTTAGAAGCACGCAATAAAACATACTATATAAGGCAAATAAACTGCATCAGGCACGTCAGCATAGAAGAGTCAATAATTTCACGGATGTTTTCAATAGAGCATTAGATTTATCAGATCCTGTTATTTTTTCAACAAACCTTATAAAGAAAATTCGAAAGCATAAACATCTGGCCCTTGCCACAAAAGTTAAAAGCCTCTTACCATGAAAATTTGAAGTCCTCGATTAATTTTATGAGGATATAACCGTTTCGCATGCCAAGGAGCTTGAAAACTAAGCAAATTTGTCATTTTCAATTGTTTTCCAATCATATTCATTGCATTGAATCATTGCATTATTGCCGGTCAACTTAAAAAAAAAAAAAAAAAAATTTTGGTGGGCGGAACCACGCCCATTTTTCCAAAAAATATTTCTAACGGTGTCTATAATCATAATAAAAAAAACCGTTTCCAAAAATCTTATTTAGTTTACAAGTTATTAATTAATACCACAAAAATGGGCAAATTCCCCATAGTGCATGGACATGATGGCTCTGCTGCTGCTGCTGCTGACGTCGTCGTCGTCGTTGTCGACGTCGACACTGCTTGGCTTTACTTTGTTTCTTTTAATTTTCAATAAATTTTTGTCTCCTTTTTGCGGCTTATATTTTTGTTTCTTTTGTTGGTTTTTCCTTTTTTTTTTATTTTGAATTTTTTTTAGACACTATTGGACGCCATTGTTTATTCTAGATCTGCACGGGACTCAAAATTATTAGGGTTTTTTTTTTTTTTTTGAGTTTTATTTCTGCTTGTCTGTCTTTTATTTATTTAAGTGTAGCCTTGCTGGATTTTATTTATATTTTTAGATTGCTTATTTAAGCGTTTATTGCACATTTCGTTATTTATTACTGTTTATTTATTAATTTCTTCCTTCTAAGAATTTATTACTTATTTTATTGAATTTTTGAGCTGTTTCATTTGTTTATTTAGGTCTTTGCATTTGATGTACGTTGTTTGTTTAGGTTTCGGGTTTCTTTAAATTTCATTCTCTGAGATGTCTGTTATCGAATTTTTTTGTGATTTATTGCTTATTATTTATGTTAAAGTATTCAGAACTTAATTTTAAATGCATTTTTCATGAATTGCATTTGGAATTTGTAATTATTGTTTCGTCTTTAATTCAACATTTTACGCTTATTTTATTTGTATATTTTTTACTTCCAAGACATACCTTTTTTTTCTTGTTTTTATTTTTGTTTAGTTTAATTAATTATTACTTTCACTAAACGTATTTTGAGTGTCACCTTATTGGCATTTTTTAAGTTACACGCTATTAGGACTGGACTACAAATCACAAGGGATTCTGTCTGTATATATATATATATAGCATACTTTTAAGGCAAAGTCCAGTCGGATATATGTTTAGTTGCTTGTCGCTGTTGATTGGAAAATTGGTAAACAAACGAATTCCTATCACTTGAATCTGTTTGCCGAAAAAAAAACAAAGCCCAAAGCTTGATCGAAACTTTTGCCAAAAGTTTTTGCACAAGTAATTAAAACAAAACTGTAGAAATTGCAGAGCCCAAAGAGAGAGAGAGAGAGAGAGAGAGACCGAGAGAGAGGAGCTTTTCACCACACTCGGAGAAAAGAGAGGCCCCTGAGAGTCACATTAATTACGGCCATAAACTTCAGGTGCACTTGAATGATAAATGGCACCGCCACTTGTTAACACGGCCTGATCTTGTCGAGCACCGAAATACCTATGGATGTTAGCTATTGTGTGAATTTATATATATTTCTATATCTTGTTTAGGAGTGACCAAGATGATTGCTAGCTTAACTAAACATTAAATATGTTTTAAATATATTTAAACTTGCGTATATAATAAATGAAACAATAAACAAATATTGTATATATCAAGTATTTTTTCAATTTTTTTCCTTTCCAAAAAAAAGCGCTTTATAAATTCTTTTAAAATTTATTCAAGTCCCTAATGACTTCTTTAGCAATATGACATAATTAATTTATTAAATACCCTTATTCTCGCCTTCTTGTTCATAAACTTGTGAACAATTTCGCACATCGTAGAATCAATGAGTGGCTGTGTTTTATTTCAAAGCAATAAATTGGCAGAAAAAAAATATATACATATAGACAGTCTTCAGATATCGAACGGGGCACTTTACATTAGCGCCGAAATATCCGAGCACATAAATAGACATTTGATGGCTGATAATTTTAGCTCGTCGCTCGTCGCCGCCGGCTCATTTAATCCGCCTCGTGCCGAGCATCGTTGGATACAGATACATCCGTATCGCTAGCTATATCTGTATCTGTATCTTCTCCGTATCCGTATATCTGTATCTGCCGCAGTTTTTTGCTTTTTGATTTCCCATTATCGAAGGTTAATAATAGATTAACCTTGACAATGGATTCTGAACCGTTGAGACAGCTTTTCCGTCTTCATTAGCGGGATCAGTCTGGAAGGCCCATAGAGTGTGCACTATTTTCCGCTCCCCAAGGGGTGGGGGGGTGGAGGGGGTTGGGAAAGCGAGACAGCTTTTCACCACGACCGGTGTAGTTGACACCACAACGAAAACAACAAGAACAGGGCACAGTTTGCGCCTGCTTTTCCCATGCATTTCCCTTCCGCCTTTCCTCCCCCCGAGCAAAACTTTTGACGTTTATGCAACGGTTTACACAATAAAAGTGACACCTCCACAGGTAGCTAAAATTCAGGGCAAGCGGGCGGGGTATATAATACACTCGCCAACAAGTTTTCAAATCAAGACAGTTCTAGGTATTCTGTAGTTTTTTTTAAAGGTAAAAATTATAGGAAGGATATGCCAATTTCTGCAAGTTATTCATATAAACATATGTTTTGATAAGTCTGTATTTTATTTCCATCATAAAATACAGTTAAAAACTACCAAATTTTACACCTTAATGAAAATAAATTGAGTTTGGTGACTTTGCATACTTCTACACACATTTTAAGGGTTTTAAAAACTCAACTGATTTCTAAAGCATATATATTGAGACAAGTTTTTTTGCATAGTAATATATATATACACAAATATATACTTGTATTCCCTGTTGTTACTCCATATTCATCATAGCCTACTTCTTTGGGGATCAATGACCAACTGCCAGCGCTGCATCTCGACGAAAAGTTTCGAGTGCCAGCTGCAAAACTTTGCCAGGACAATAAATTCCATTTCTAGGCCAAAATGACAGTTGACTGAGCAGCGCACAGAGTACAGGAATATATATATATACCTATATACCTATATAGTTAGTGGAAGGTATCGTTGTGTCCCGAGAGGCGGCAAAGGCAGCTAATCTACAAATTAAACTTTTAGTCAGGTGCTAGCACACACACACACACGCCTGCCACTTTCGGTATCCTGTATCCTCGATTCGTTATCCTTGTTATCCTCGCCCAGCCCACAAGTGGGCGGTGTGTGTTCGACACCAAGGCAAGTGGCAGGTGGCAAGTACCAAATGGCAAGTGGCCGAGATTATCGGGCCAAGTCACAAGCCAACAAACTGAGCTGATGTTGGTTTAAGGCCCACAGATTTCCCAACTCCTTGAGATAAATGTATTTGATTTTGTATAATTGGTAAATGTATAAGCTTTATTTGGGGAAAATGGAATAAATGGGCTAAAATTGAACTTAAGTGGTTTATTTTCAAGAGCACCCGGTCTTGTTTAATGCCAGTATTTAATCTTGAACTATAAAATATTATATTTCCTAACAAGTTCTTTGATATACTTAGATTAATAATTATTCATCTCGAATTTCAAAGATTCTTTGTTTTTAATTTAAATCCTTGAAATCCTTACTTTAAGTAAAACAAATAAAACCGTAAACTAAAAAAAGGTTCTTTGGTAGCTTTGGAAGTTTAGGTTTGAACTCTATGATTGATATATTAACAATGGCATTGAAATGCATTATCCATGATTTATGCCAATTAGGCTTTCCCACGCTTTCCACACTTTCCACGCTTTCCCCAATTCCGGTTAAGTGGAAACGAAACTATTGAAATGCACTTGATCAGCTTGCCATTTGCAGTCACACGTGTGTCAAATCAATTCACTTTCCCTTAGCCTCATTTTACTCCCCCCCTCGAACCCCTTTTCGTTTGATTTCTGCATTTTCCGATTTGCTTTTTTTTTTTTTTGTTTTTTGGTTTTTTATTTCGGTTTTTCCTGTCGTTGCCGCTGACACTTGGCCGTCTGCACTTAAAATCGCATCATTGGCGATTATCTTCTCCTGCCTTTTCCCTGGCATTTCTTGTGACGACCTTGACTCGTGCACGAATTGGAAAATGTGTTTTCCTTGTTTTCCTTTTTGTTTGTTTTTTTCTCAGTTTTTTTTTGTTATTGTTTTTTTTTTTGTTTTTTTTTTTTTATTGTAGTTTCTGCGCTGTTACTGAAGGCCAGGCGTCTAAGCTGTTTACAAGCTTATGGCAGCTACAAAAGAAAACTGGTTTACAGTGTCAGCCTCTGGTTCCTAATTATGTGACCCGCAGATGGGGCGGCAAACAGTCAGAAAAGGGGTGAGGGGAAAGGGTCAGGAAAATGCACTAATAAAAAAAAGTTATCTTATGAGAAAAATTAGGTCTCATTTTAATTTGATTTTATTTATTATTAAACCGCAAATTCTTTACCAAAAAGTGCAATTTGGTTAAAGAAAAAACTGTATTAGTTTTAAGTTAAATTGTAAGTGTAATCTCAAATTAACAATTAAGAACTTTAAATCATTTAAAAATGTGTTTAACATAATTAAAGTGATTTTTAAGTACTTCAACTTTAAAGATTAAACCTTAATAAAAACCACTTTCATGTTTTTAAGCCACGTTTCTGATGGGCTGATCTATAATCTATATATCTTTATAGATGTATTCCAACTATACATATTTTTTTCACAGTGCATGGGTGGCTGGAGGAGACAGCTGGGACGAACGGTTGGCATAAGGAAAAATCCAATTTAAGGTACTTGCCTGCTACTTTCTAGCTGCAACATCATCAACATCACGGCAACCTTGACTGCAACTGCAACTGCAACTCATGTGTGTTTGTGTTTGTGCTCGTGTGTGAGTGCTCTACGCTTGTATGTGTTTTTATAGAACAAGTGTGTGCCTGTGTGTGTGTGTGGGACTCAAAGGAATTGCCATAGGCTTTGGTATTCCGCCTTTTTGGCACAGCACGTAGCCAAAAGTGCAAATAATAAAATAAATATATAATACACACATGTGCATACATACATATATGCATGTTGCTCTGTGTGTGTGTGTGTGTTTTCTGTTTTTTTTCCCCGACTTTTTCTTGTTGTTGTTGTTGTGGTGTCTTTGTATATATTTTTTTTTTTAGCAACCGCAGCATGGCGTGACACCAACACCGGTCGATATGCCGCATTCCTCTCCGGCTCGCTCTCAATTTCCCCCATTTTCCTCTCCCATTTTTCGGCTTTCCCTAGCGAGAAAGCGAGCGAAAGAGAGAGGGAGAGAGAGGAGCCCGAGAGTGTGAGAGAGCGGGGAGAGGGGAGCCGTGACCCACTGACGCGATGACCGGCCTACGGCGAAATGAATACGGCAACGGCAACGGCTACGGTTACGGTTACAGTTACGGCGGATACGGGCCCCGAGAAAATGCGGATATAGATATGGATTCCGTTCCGGCTGCGCTCTGTTTGCTAGCAATTTTCGGGAAAAGTGCACTCAGGCATGCATAAAGCATTCGATAATCGATTAGGGGGGGGGAAAACATCGCGGGCTCTGAAGGCAGCCGGAAAGAGGAAACGGGAAACAGGAAAAGGGACACCGGATCCGGATATAGGCCTGCCGCATTTCATGTTTGCCGCCAACGATGATGGCACAGAACTGCCAGATTTCTCACTATATAAATATAATTTGTTGTATCTAAAAAACAACTGATCTGTCTTTAATTCTTTTACGTACTTAGTTTTTTTATCTTAAGCGAAAGCAGAAGATAATCGTTAGATTAAGTGATAGCTAATCGCTTTCCAATAGAGTAACATTAAGAAAATTGTTATTTTAGCAGTTTAATTGCTGAAAAATGGAAAAATATTTACATATTCTTGTTATTATATTTTATAACTTGTATAAATGCTTAAAAAGTCACGGCTCACAATCACAGATAAGTCCATTTTTAAGCCTTTCAATTAAAAGGAATAAGCCTAAAGACAAGACTGACATTGGATTTAAATCGGATTTTCATTCAATTAATAAATTGCACTTGTCGACAATTTGTTCATTTTAATCTCCTTTTCCCCTCTCCGAGTCCCTGCTTAAATCTAAGACACAATCTTATGCAATTGCCCATTTTCCATTTTCTATTTTCCATATCCCATATCAGCGGCCAGATCGAGTGACACGTGGCATGTCATATTGGAATTACATTTCTCACACGAATCCAAAGTCAAAGTCCCTTGTGGAGCCTCCGACTTCCGACTTCCTTTCTCCCTCTTCCCTCTTTTCTTTTGCTTTTCCCCTTCTCCTTCCCTTTACCCATTTCCCTTTTCCGATTTTCCCATAACCGAATCTTGGCTGCATTATATTCCCATCAGGGCCGGCAGGGGCGGAGTTGAATCAACAAGGTTATGTCGGAGCCCAGGGGCAAGGCAAGGCAAGGCAAGGCCTGGCAAGGATATTTCTACCCATTACACTCCACCCTCCACCCTTCGCACTCCACATGCCAGCAAGCCGAGTGATTTTTATTCGTTCGTGTGGGCACTACAGTCAAGCTACCAGGACTTGAACTCAGCTCAGAAATGTATGGCAACTAATTCTAGCCTGTTAATAATTGGGATAACCTCGTTGTCAGATCATTTCCATTACGTGGAAAAGATTCATGTTCTGGCAAGGCACTAGGACTCCCTGTGCATGAGCCTGTGAGCCTGTGATCCTTTTGAGCTTGAAATAAAGTCTAACTAGAGTGCTAACTTAAGTAACTTTTCTTATTTATTTAAATATTATTACAAGCCCTCCAAGATAAGATTTTCCTTGGCTATTAAAAATTATTAAAATAGGAATATCCTTGCTTATTTACAAGCTTTCCCTTTTACAGAAGCTCTACTGTATGTTTGCCTGCTATTTGGATTTGTTCTTTACGGCGTTTGCTTGTGTGGCAAGTCGTCGGGTTTATCGATATCAGCCGCAAAACACCAACACAATCGCAGACTAATAAATATACAAATACATATAGAAATACAGCGTGATGTGGCGTGACTGGATAATTACTTACTAAACACAATTTTTTCCTGTTGCTGCTGAATCGCTGAATCGAATGCAATTCACACGACATTAAAGTTCCGCACGCGGAGTTATTGAACCATTTTTGTTTTGCGTTCATTTCTTCTCCATTTTACCCCCATTCCCCAGATTTTGTCCCCAGAATATTTTTCCCTTCCTCTAAACCCCCTTCCCCCCAAAAAAAAAAGGCAGCCAGAAATTAGAGCGTTGACACACATGCAAACCGCACAAACACAAACACAAAAGGCACACATGGGAAATGGTTTTTGGCACAGATGTTGGCCTGCCTTTTGTTTATAACGGTATCCTCCGCAGTGAGTGTGCCAGTGTGTGTGTGTGTGTGTGTGTGCTTGAGTGTGGGTAAAAGAAGCAGAGTTCCACAACCCAAATCAGCCTACAATGCAGAGAGAGAGAGAGATGCCTCAATGCCTCAGAAATATGCAATAGATATCTGGATAGACCCATATATCAGTTAGATACGAGTGAATAATTCAGCTCTAGGGACATTTTTTAACTTGAATATAAATGTATATTACCCACACAGAGGAATTAATCATGTTATCTTGGGAGAGACACTTTTTCGTTCGATTGTCTGTTGGAAATTTCAAATATATGCTATGCTCTAGTTAGATTATGAACTCCTAGAGGCACAGACATTATGCCGCTTTTCAGTTGATATTTTTCAACATATTTAGCTTCAATATTTAATAATAAATATTTTAATCTAATTTAATAAATAAATTTTAGTTTATATGCTTGTAAGTTTAGTTGTTAAATTAGTTACTTCCAGTAGTTGTAACTAGTGGCTAGTGGCAATGTTATTTTAGACTCTCATCCTACTTATAGACTTTTAGGTAGCATTTCACTTTACAGAAAATGAAATAAGCTTAAAATATTGATTAAAAAAATATATAAATTTGGTAAAACTTGATTATTACACTTATTTAACTTGAAATTGCTAGAATTTTCAAATTGCATTGCAAATTAGTTTATAATTAGATCTGAAATCAATATTTAACAGCTTCACCAATCTTGAACACTCCAAATCTTTTATAATGCACCTCCCTTAACCGGGGTATGTTTCTTTACACAAATAAATTATATAAAGACCCAACTTGACACATCAACATTGATTTGAGACACTCAAAAAAAAAGATATATATATGGCTCAAGCCCTGCGTAATACTTAATTAGTTACAAAAACCAATACAAACTGTTGGCTCTCTATGTCTGCCAATTAACAACACACATCCTTGAGGGCACTGCGATGGCTTAACCGGAATATTGTCAGTTGCCTCGGACCACGCTGCGTATGCGTTATGTGTGCCCTGTGTGCTCTGTGTGCTCTGTGTGCTTGGTGCTTCTTCCAAAACAATATGGCCACCGTGTGTAACGGCAATGTTTACACACGCCAGCACATGTAACGGCACTGCTAACGGTAAACGCAACGAAATCACTGCCCCGACCTTCCCTCTGCTTCTTGCCACTGCTCCTTTGACAGCCATGATTTATAAGCATATTTATTTGCCGCAGCACACATATAAGTATATATCTTCTTCTATTTTTTTATTCCTCTTTATTTTTTGTTGGCACTAAACAAAAACTAGCAACAACAGAAAAAAAAGTAACAGCATTGGGAAAACATTAGGCATTCTCTGTGCAGTTTCGGGCTTTGTTATTTTCTTTCGAATTCTGTCGTTTTATCTCTGGCTCTCGTTTGTTCTTGTTTGTTTTCATTTTAGTTTCTTTTTTTGCTTTGTTTGCTTCTTTTACAATTATTTATAAATTGTTATTAAATAATTTCGCCCAAATGGTCGCCGCCAACGGAGCGCGCGCGACGCGTACCGAAGCGTCTGACACGCGAAACACGTAACACCGCAATGAGGACCAGAAGCCTAGCCGCTTCGCCACTCGCTCACTCGCTCAGTTTCCCACTTGCTCACTTTCCCACTTTCCCACTTTCGCACTTGCTCATTTTCTCAATCGCCGAGCAACATACACGACTTTTTTTTTCGGCCTCGCTGCCGAAATCGGAAAATGCAAACTGGCAAAACAGTGACCAGAGAGCAGAGGGAAAACCAAAGCCAGCTGGCTGGCGACAGGACTGGCTAGCTCGCTATTTGGCTATTTGTTTGGTAGGAAAAATCAATTGAAAATATAGTTTATTGAATATTGAATATTTTTAGCTAAATAAAATTAAATTCTACTTTTTGTATTCTAAAATAATTCTTATATTCCATTTTTTTGTTAGCTACAAAAGGAACTGAAAAAGCTCTTGACCGTTCAATAATTGTCTAAATTAGCTGAAATACTTCACCATAACAAACATATTTATATAAAATAAATTTAAGTATATAAATATACAGATTAAGGGAACGACGCACAGAAATGTATAAATTCCATATTACGTATACGACACGTATGCACACGAAAAATTCTAACAAAAAATCAAGACTAAGAACAAATTTATAGCTTTAAATAAGGAATTCAAAAACAAAACATTATAATTGCACTATAAAAAAAATGACACCCCCTAAGAACTCTCTATATTTGTTAAGAAATGTACAAGTTCCATATTACGTATACGACACGTAGACACACGACAAATTCTAACTAAAAATCAAGCCTTCAGAAAAATGTATAGCTTTGAAAAAGGAATTCGAAAATAAAACAATTTAATTGCACTTAAAAAAAAGAAACCCCTCTCTATATTCTTTTAACAAATAAAGTACAGAATTCTTTACTTCTAGTCTGTGGACAAAATTCAAATTTTTCTTGGCTTTTTTTGGCAAACGAAAAATGGCAGCACTGAGAGAACGAGGCAAAAGAGAGGCCAAGCGAGCGAACGAACGTTTGTGCGAAAACAGAACGTAACGGTAACCGAGCAAATTCGGGGCGGTGGGCGGTACGCCGAAGGGCGCCATGGGAGGGGGGGTGAAGGAAAAGGGGACAGTTACGACAAATGCACGTGTTATTTGCAAACCGAAGGAAACAGCAGAGAAACAACAAAACGAAAATAAAACATGAGCAGAGCAAAAAGTCAGCAAGAGGGTCGAACTAGAAATACCCTAAAAAATATATATTTTTTAGTTAGCAAATACCTGTCAAAATTTTTGGTTTTCTATATTTTATCTAAATAGGTAAATGCTTAATAATTTAATTTATCGTGACTATGTAAATTTTTTGTTATATAAAAATTACTTAGATTTCTCAGCCTTATTCGTTTATAACATAAATGATTCTTCCAGTATTTCTACCAAAATTGTTAAATTTTTAAAGTATTTGCCTAAATTTGCATAAAATTATTTTAAATATTTAAATCTATTTAAAAATTTTTTCTACTTGTATTCAAAAATATAAAATTATTTTAAGCTTTATTTTCCACATCAACCACAACAAATCTTTAATAAACATTTTGTATCTATTAAAGATTATTAGAAATCTTTATCTTTTTTTAAGGGAAAACTTTGAACTAAGTCTTTATAAATATAATAATAATTTATTTCAATAGAAGCTTAATAAAGTTTTAAAGAGTAAAAACCCAATTGATCATATGTAATTTTTAAGGAAATACTCAATTTTCGGGGACTTTTATTGATAGTAATTTCTCTATTAATTTTAGGACGACTTAGTTTCCGATTCAGGTTCTGTTTAAATTTTTAAACACTCGCACAGGAAGCAAGAGCGAGGGCAACAGAGAGCCAAAAGAGAGAGAGAGAGAGAGAGAGAGAGGGACACAGAGAAAGCGAGTGCACGAGAGAGCCAGCGCGCGCAATTTTCAAGCATTTGAGCATCTGAGCTTTTTTTTCGGCTGCCTCTCTGTTTTTGTGGTGAATTTCGGAGAAACGCACGTGTCCCAATTCGGCAAAGCCCACCATCAATAGGCCGCCCTCTCTCTCTTACTCTTTCCCTCTCTCTCTGTCTCTCTCTCTTCCTCGCTATTTGCGGCCCCTCTGCTTCTTCCTCACACGCTCCCAATAGTGTTTCTTCTTTTGCGGTTGCAAATTGGCCCGGCATGTTTCTTTATTCTCCATGTGGGAGTGTAAGTAAATGGGAGTCTGTCTTCGAGGGTCCTTGCCAGGGTGTGAGTCGGTGTTCTGCAATGACAATTCCAGCCAGAGTGTGTGTGTGTTTGTGTGTGTGTAGATGGATGGCAGTGCGTGTTTTTTACGAGATTGCCTTTTCCGCTTTTTTCTCTGGGGCCTACATGGCCTCTCCTTCTGCCTAAGGATAAATATCCAATGCACACAAATATCTAATACATATATACTCTCCCTATTTACTGAATGAGAATATATATGCAGCCGATACATGCATATAACTGCCGCATAAATATTTACCGAGCACCGATCACATCCACATCCCACACATCCTTAAGGTGTGATTCTACTGCGATATCTTTGGAGGGGGACTTTACGGTCGCCCCCATAAGTAGGCAATATAAATTCACTTCCAGTGCATATCAAATCGTGGCATGAATTTAACACACAAAATATGTATTTCCCCGAGTCCTCGAATACATTTATCCAGTGTATCCAAACGGAAAATATTTGATACTTGCAATCAATCAATTTTTGTACTTTTTAATATTAGCAATTAGTCCGAGAAAATTCGTTTTTAATAGAGGGGAAAATGCATTAGAAACCCCCCCGCCAGTCTCCAAACAGGCTAATGCCTGGGAACTTGGCTGGAAGCAATCCAAATATTGCACAAATGGCGCCGCTGGCGACCTTACTCTGAAACATATATACAAATGTATGTGCATATATGTATATGCTGTCCGGTCATGCCCCAGGATATTAATAATGAATAATGGATAAATGCGAAGAAGTCATTTGCCAACGGCCATTACAAACACCCAGCGAGCACTTACTACACACGGTATATATAGAGCATATATTTAAATACACAATGCACGGAGCACGGTCGGTCGGTCGTTCGAATATTAAGGAACACTTAGCGCCGTTCCGCCGAAATTAAGAGCTGAATGCCCGGCAATTATTAGTCACTTACTGACTTACCAATGCTGGCTCTATTTTTGCCACATAAACACTGGCCAATGTCGATGTGTGGAATTGCTTCGATCCGATGGCCGGAACTGTGGATGGCAGACTGCAGGCTGTGCCAAATCAGACACAATATAGCCTCGGCCGAGAAGGAATAAATGTAATGTAATGTTTGAGAATGCACCTGGGCGCCGGCCATATGTACGTACATATGTACATATATACGCATATGTGTGGGCGCTGGCCGCTGGCCGCTGGGCTCTGTTAAGGACTTAGTCCTAATGAAAAATTAACTATTTTAATTTGAGGCCAGCCTGACAACATGTAATTTGCCAATCACAATCGCCGAGTCAAATTGAAGGGCAGCTGGGTCCCCTGATTGTCCAGGAACGGGAATTAGAGGCACAGAGCCAAGTTAAGTTGTAGTTTCAATTATTTAAATAGTTACATAAAAAGCCTTGTAAGACCTTGAACGAATTTAATATCAAGCTAACTAGATGGCACATTCTAAAGAAATCTGTAAAATATATAAACTTTTGATAAATAGTATATAGTACTTATAGAGAAATTTAAAACTTTTCTGCTATAAATACAAATTGTATTTAACGGTAATCATTTTAAATTAAAACGTTTCCAGCTATATATATCTTAAATAAGCTTGAAATAATTCATCAGTCTTAGTTTTCAACCTTTTCAGTCATTTGTTTAAACTTTTAAGCAATTTACTGTACATTAAATTTAATCAAAAGAAATAAAATATAAAAATTTACCCTTACATAACGAAAAAAAAGACAAGAAAATATTTATAAAAACATTATTGATCATCTCTCTTGGGTGCTGCCTGAACATCAGCTTAATTGTTTAAGTCTTTACACATACTTTCTCTGTACCCCTAAATATTTAACGTTTTTAACATATATGCAAACTGATTCATATAATATTTTATTAGACAATAATTACATTTCAGTTTATTGCAATTTCTTTGCGAGTATTTTCGCACTGGCGCCATCTGTGGGCATGCAACTGCAATTGCCTCCACGGAGTCACGTGGCGTATACTTGATTTCGTGCTAGAATTCTACATGGACTCTTGACATTCTACATGCAACTTTCAAGGCATACCTTTCGAGGCTAATGAAAACTGCAAGTCGAGGGACTCTTTCTCAGAACTTTTACTAAAGTTTTCCAGGCACCCTTCCATTCTATTTAATCACATTAATTATTAACAAATCTGCGAGAATGTCAGGTGGAGGCGGATTTTTCCCTTTCCCTGCCCCTCCATTGCTGCACTTTCCATCTTCAAGCTTTCAGAGAGAAAGCCCCCAAGCAGACAGAGCGGAGACAGAGAGGCAGAGAGAGGGAGAGATAAGGAAAGAGAGCGACAGCGAATGAGAGAGGGAAATAAGAAAAATAATGGAGAAATTGCGAATAAAATCGCAAAATCGCCGATGACCGCAGGCTAAAGGTTGCCTGATTTAATGCTAACGAGCGCAGTTTAAATGATGCAAGCCGAATGAGACCACAAATAAAACCCTACCGTATATAAACCCTACCGTTCCTAAAACGAACAGCCTTTTGCACTCACAAAAAAAAAACACTCACGGGATTCATGCGAATTTTTACCGAATACAATTTGAATATCACATGCCTGTCGAGGGGTTCGATTAAAATTCAGTTTGTTTTCATTTCATAAGCGCTGAAGTTGTTGTTTTTTAATTCACAATATTTTGCAAAGAGAATTCATATGTTTCACGTTTTAAATTAAAACAATCATTTACTCAATACCTGGGTTTGAGCAAGGTAATTGCGAGAAAACGTGGCAATTAATACCATCGATTCATTGGACATTTATCGATAGCGATAATTAAATATGCACTTCTGCTTTAATTTGGAACTTCTCTTTGAAATATTGGGTAAAATATATAGAATATATCTATCGAGTTTCTCGCAGGATATCAGAAGATATAAATATATTCTAACATTTCTCCAAATAGGCATAAAAGGCATTATTTTCTTAATTTTATGAACAACTTATATTAAGTTAATTAATCCTATTGGCACACTTCTATCTTCATTTTGATCATTTGATCGATAACAGTCGATAAAATCAATATATCGATTGATAAATAGAAATGAAATTCCACATTTAAGATGATTCCCCCAATTATATAAATTTTGATATGAAATAAAATCTATTGTGACTTCAATAAGAATATTATAACCGATCTATATAAAAGGACGATTCTACTCACATGATGCGATGGTAGGCATCGAGCTGGCTGTGCGCACAGGTCACGGACTGCTCGGACTCGGTGGAATCATCGCGCAGCGTCGCAACGCCGAGCGGCAGTATCGGGATGATGGCAGCTGTGGCAGCTGCGGCCGTTGCCGGCGGCCCCGCCAATGTCGTCGTTTGTCCTGCTGCTGCTGTCCCGCTACCGCTTCCACTTCCGCTCGCAGTCGCCGCTCCTGCTGCTCCTGTCGCCGCTGCTCTGCCCGGAAAAGTCTGCTGGGCGGAGGATGATGATGTCGTCGTGCTGTCGAGCTCCTGTGCGAGGTTTTTTTTTTTGGTAAAGAAAAAACGATCTTGTGTTAATACAACTTTTTTGTGATGCTAAAAAAATAACGGGGAACGACTAGTGATTGAAATCGACCAAGGGCTAACTTTTGTAAGGAAATAACGAAATTAAATGCAAAAATAATATACAAAAAACAATATTTTAGATTGAAAAATATTTCCAAATTGTACAAAAAGTACATTTGAACTTAATGTATTCATTAGGATTTTAGAAAATTTTATATTAATTATGGAAATAATATAAAATAAATAAAGTACAAATAACCCAAACTATTCAACAAATGAGTACAAAATAAGTGCTTAAATTAAATATAAATTTAAACATAAATATGGAAAACATTTTCTTGCTTATGCTTTCAAAAGTAATACATATTTCAACTGGTGAATTGTTAATTTTTAAATTATTTAAGTATTTGACTAATACATTGTAAAAATATTAAAGACCAATAATATTTTAATTGATATTTATTTAACAAAAATAAAATAAACCACAGTCCTAAATATATAGTATAAAAATAAGAACTATATAACAACTCAATAAAATAAAATATATACATATAAAAAATAAGATAAACAATGAAAATACATTAGCTCGATCCCTGGCAGCCAAACAGCGATTCTTCTCCAGGAACTAGGATCGGTTGGGGTGCAGGGTGCAGGGTGCGGGGGCAGATGCAAGTGCAGATCGTGGAGGAGGAGATGGAAGGAGCTTTGTGCAGGGGTTGATGATGGAAAACCTTGATCTCGCCGGCTTCCGGCTGTGAGAATCGCTTGCGCTCGTAGAGAATCTCTCGCTCGATGGAGCGGCTGCGAAAGGCGGGCGGCAGCGAGCGATCTGGGGGCGGGGTCTGCAACTTGGGGGTGACGGGGGTGTTGCTGCTGCCGCTGCCCGTCGACTGCTGCTGCTGCTGGTGCTGATGCTGCAGATGCTGCTGCTGCAGGTGCAAATGCTGGCGCTGCTGCTGCTGATGCACCTGATGCTGATGCTGCTGCGAAGTGGACGAGGTGGGTGGACTCTTCTCGCTGGAGGACTGCTGCTGCTGCTGCTGGTGCTGCTCCCGCTGCTGCTGCTGCTGGTCGCGATGCTGTTCGCGCTGCTGCTCCCGCTGCTGATGCTGCTGCTCGCGGTGCTGCTGCAGTTGCTGCTGCTGCTGGCGCTGCTGCTGCTGCTCGTCGCGCTTCTGCTGGCGCCGTATCTCAAAGTCCAGCAGACGGGCCTCGCGTTGCTCCTTGTCGCGCTGTTTGCATGCAATTGTCGCAAAGTGCATTCTTACTATCAGGTTAAGTGGTTATCGCATTGCCATCGTTATCGTTATCGTTATTGCTGCTTCATTTTGATTTGAATTTTCTTTTAGCAGATTTTCGTATATGTATATATATATTTCTTTTTTGGTTTCTTTTCGTTAAATTTTCATTAAATTTTGTTTATGTTTTTTTTATAATAGTAGGATTTTTGTTTTCTTTTTTCGATTCGTTTTTCGATTTAGTTTCGATTATAAATACATTATTGGAATTTCACACGCGTTGCGAACATACACACACACACACACATACGGATATACACCGAATTTAGGCGCGATAGAAATAGATAGGGAGAGGCAGAGACAGAGAGAGAGAGAGACGCACACACCCACACACTCACCTTGTAGTTGATGGCGTCCTGCTCTTCCTTTTTGGCCTCTCGCTCGTTGCGCTGTCGATCGCGCTGCTTTTCCTCGTCCGTCTGCGAATTTTTGCTGTCTACAGGAGGGTAAGATACAATTTTTTACAAGAAAAATACCAGAAGAATACCGAAAAATATACCAAAAAATACATTTTTAAATGAAAAATAGAAAATAGGAGGAAACGAAGAATTATTGGATAGAACCAAGGTTAGTACCAGTAATAAATACAGAAAACAAGAGGGGAAGAAAGAGAGCCAGAGAGTGGGAGAGACAGAGAAAGAAAGAGAAAGACGGGAAAGAGAGAGAGAGAGAGAGACGGCAATGTTCAAGCTGTTGTCAATAGTAATTCGTTATAGATTTTCTGTTATTTTTTTTTTAATTTTTAATTTTTTTTCTGTCATTGGATATGCAAACTACACACACATGCACATGGTGAAAGTGCTAATTGGAGGCATACAAGTACAGGGAAGGAGGAAACAACAAAAAAAAAAAAACGAACACAAAAAAAAAACAACACTTGCAGCATGCATCTACAGCTGGCAAAACACACACTAAAATAAACACAATTATTGAAGGCCACGAAACGCGCGCCCCCTTTGCCGAACTGCCGCCTACTTACGCTCCCCGTCGCGCCCACGAACGGCCATCAAGTAGCGACTCAAGCGGGGCGGCGACATTCCACCCTACGCACCTTTCGACAGGTGACAGGTGCGCCGTGGAAGAATCAACAGCCGTCAGTTGCCCTCGAAGAGCCAGGCGACACTGACACTGAACAACGCTAAACGCGCCGGACTAACGGCTGAAGAACTGAAAGACTGTAAAACGGAAAGACACTGTGAACCCAAAACACTAAACACTCGACACTCGACACTAGACACTGACCGCGGCCCAATTAGTGGCATCTTGGCTTGCTTTCTAAGCTCAAGCATTTCGCGGCAAAGAAAGAAAATTATGCAGTGTGGCCAGGCTGAGGGCGCACTTTGCAAAATACTGGTCACACTTTTAAGTAGCATCAAGGCATTCGATGCGGTTGAGTTTGAGCTTCAGTTAACGCTTGAGTTAGTTTTCGAGTGACTTTACATATTTCATAACTACAACTGGGAAAACTTAAAAAGTTTACGTTTTTTCTTTTAGTTATTTATCTAGTATTTATTGTGGCTTATGTATCTACATATCTACAGAGAGAAGCGGTCTGCGGCCAACTGCTCAACAAATGTTTGCTGCCCGTAGGTTTTATTTGGCTTGTACATGTACATATGGCGCCATGCATATTTGAGCTTTGAGCTTTGGCCTTGGCTTCAACCGGTTGCTGTCTATACCGTTTCAGAACCGTTAGCCTACCCACCACAAGAACCGTTAGCCATCGGCAAACACAGCAGCGATGGCTAAAGCGGCATTTGTATTAATTGATAAGTTTATATTACATTAAATTTGGGCCACCAAAAGCGGTTTTTAAATCAACAAATATAGATATATTTAATTAATATGTACAGTACACCAGTGTGACCATTACAAGTTATGAAGCATGACGCTGCTTATTGTATTAATAGTATGACCATGTCAGCCATTACATGATATAAGTGTTTCATAATATTAAGCCCAGTATTTTTTTAACTTTTAATTAGTGTACAGCTTTCACTGAAGGGTCTTTTTTTCAATGCATTCCGTCAGTGCATTAACTCATTCATTACATAATTCTACTGTCACTGTTTAGTCAGTACTTTGCCCATTAAAAGCCCACATTCTCAGCACTTTGGGCGATTTCAAAGAGTGAAGTGGAACACTGGATGCCACAAGTTGACAGCCAACGTGAGAACACTTTCCTTTCCTTTGACCCCATTCCATTCATGCACACCTCTATGTATGCCCCCACACAGCTGGGGCATCATTATAGTCCATCATTATCCTTATCATCATCGTCATCATCATCATCATCGTCGTCAGCATCAACAACTCAAAAGCGCTACAAAAAATGCGACAACAAAAAATCCAACCAAAAGAAAGACAACTAAGGGGAAACAAGAAACGTGGAACGAAACGAACTACATGTAACGGAACGACCAACGAACGGAACGGCGGAATAACAGAATCACTTTCAACTATGTATGCAAGGGGCTTCATGTTTTTTTTTTTTCAGGTCTAAAATGGGGTTTTAAAAGGGTATGTATTTTTTGTATGGGTTAATGGGGGAAATTCCATTTAGCCAACACTACGAGACCAGATGGAGAAAGACAGAGAGCGAGAGACAGAGCGATAGAGAGAGAGAGAGAGAGAGAGAGAGAGACGGAGAGAGGCGGAGTGTGTGAGACAGTGAGAAAGAAATACTTCCTTACCTCAAAGTGTATCAGATGTTGTTGTACTTGTTGTGATGATGATGTTGTTGTTGTTGTTGTTGATGTTCTTGTTGTTGTTATTGTAATTGTTGTTGTGTCGATTTTGATATTATTTCTGGTTAACGATTTAAATAGCATTTAGTTAATTTTAAGATCACGATCGCGACGCGAAACCGGAACGATTGGAATGGAATCCTTTAAAACCGTTAGGTGAGTGCGGAGTGTCTGTGTGTGTCTTTTCAGAAAGAGATAGATACATATAGATAGACAGAGATAGGAAGAGACAGAGAGAGAGAGCGGGATAGAGAGATGCTGAAGAGTGAGAGAGAGAGGGAGCGATCGCCTAGCTCACGAAAATTCTCTCAATCTCTGTATAGTTTTTTTTTTTAGTATTTGATTCGATTCTGATAGATATATAATTTTTGTTGTTTCTTTTTAAAATTGTTTAATTTATCTTTGTATTTTGTGTTTGTTATGCTTTATTCCTTATGCGTTTACAATAAGAACTGGCTACAGTTTTTTGTGTGTCAAAAATAGAAGACAATACAATCAAAGAAGAGCAAAGAAAAGAAGGACAAAACACAAATCTTTAATTATTAGTACTTGAATTTAAACTAAATCTTAGCCTTATCATTTGGGAAGTAGCCAACAACCAAGCCCATTGATACTCATATCCGGCCGATCAATTTATCATCTTAGATATCCGAATTTTCATTGTTTTTTTTTTTTAAGAGTGTCCAGTTGTTGACCAAGCCCCACTTTTATAATGATTGCATTGCTTATGAAGTCGTATAGCTGCCACTTAGGAAAAATCAAAGAAAACTAAGGGAAAACTGGGATGATAATTCTACAACCTATTCTTTGTGCCCGGTTACCTCTCTCTTCGATTCATGGCTCTGGTTCTAGATTTCTTGGCCTTGACTACAGTCAAATGAGATACGCTATATAAGTTATATGTTGGCAATATATATATTTACCTAACTAAGATCAACAACAAAAGGGAATGGAAATCATCGGTTACGTATATATACGACAATATATATAGAGAGATATATGTGGCGTACACAACTAGGTTTATATATGTTATGCGAAGAGAGGAGTCACTTATTAACAAACGTACCACATACAGACATATGCATATGTAAGGATAATATACATATATATAAAATACAGATAGATATACAGAGAGAGGACTCACAGGATGGCCTAGTTATACGAAAAAGGAAAACCAAGGAATAAACGATAATCGCACTGCCTATAGACTAAACATGGGCTATATCATGATCACTTTCGGTTATATCGATCAATCAGATTACATAGACATCGAGGGACGAACAACACAAACGAAATGGAATCGGTTTCATTTGTTTTTTTGGTTTGGGTTTTGGTTTTTGTTAAGGTTTTGGGTTTGGTTTGGATTTGTGGGGACTATGAGGATAACGAGTGGTAGAGGGTCCAAACCAAAGTGATGCCCCACATGCGGAAACCGAAAAACTCACTTGAGGAACCGCCGCCAGCGCCCGGTGGCGGGTAGGAGAACCAAAATTGATGGGCCAGTTTGGAGTAAAGCCCAGCCAATGGGCTATCTGAAATGGAACAATTTTTCAAAATAATTATTTTGAATTTTTTTCTATCCGGAATATTCTTTGAAAGCGTGCCTAAAGTATGCCACAAATTATTCGAGCTATTAAGTGCAACAATTATATTTTGTAGCCCAGTTTTTGACAGCTTTTCAGTTAATTTCATAGGGATTTCTTTAACAAAATTGTTTAGGGAATACTTAATTGGTTTCTAATAAAATTGAAGACAACGAGATAGTTAGATGTTTTCAAACTGCCAGAAAAAACAACTATCGGAGGTCCCTAGAGGTTTAAAATCCTTTGTAGGATACAAATCCTTGGTAGGATTCCTATATTTTTATTGGCCAATGCACATAGCTGCAGTTTTTTAAGGACTTTTATGACTTTTGGTGGGGATCTAACCACTAATATGAATGATTACATATGTAAATACAACATTAACAACATAAAACATAACGAAACAGGATTTCTACTGTGGGTGATCTCTAGCACCTTAGATGTAATCCTTGTTAACGGGCTCTCTAGTTGAAAAATTTGTGCCCAGCCTTGCTCTAATTGGAATACTCACCGATAGACGAGTCCTTATGCTTGCGCCTGTGTGTCTGTGCGTATGTGTGGGGGCCTCAGTCAGTTCGCTTGGTTTTTCCGGCTTTCCAGTTTTATGGCTTTCTCTCTAGTTCTCTAGTGGCTCGAGTTGAGTTTTCTACTCCATGTCCAGGCGGGCACGTGCGATAAGACAAGTGGGGTTAGGTCCGACTGGGGATGGCCGGATAGAGAAGCCCCGGGGGCGTGTCAGTGGCTCATTGCGGCCGGCGACTGGACGACTGGACGACTGGGGATACGCTGAGCAACACGTCGGCGCTGGTCACCCGGTGGGGCACCAATGGGTTAACTAATGGGAGCCAAAAAGCAAACAAATTAGAGTCGTACGCAAATTGAGGCCATCAACTTACTGACTTATCTCGTCACCCATGTGGCAAGTAATCAGCCAATCCTACACTCTGATCCACATACACACGGACATTAACATATGTGCACTGAGAAAAATGAATGGGCCAAGTGCAGGGTTCGAAAGCTTGAAAATGTGTAGGAACTCCACTGAAAAAAATGCGATGCAAGCCAAATGTTTATATTTTAATATACATATCGGGGGGTAGCGGAGATTTTCTAATACACAAAGGGGATATTTTTAAAGGAAGGATAGTATTACGGGTAAATTTTAAAAATTTTTAATATTTATAATTTGTTGTAAAATAAAAAATATGGTTGAGGTGTTAATCAGCTAATGTTTAGTTTAGAAAAAATAACATTTAATTTCATGGATCGATTATATATTTCCCCAGCTAATAATATTTGGAAATGCAAACTAGATAATCTCGAAGTCCCATAGCAATTTCGTCCAGTGTAGTTCTTTACATAGGCGCTAGAAACCGCAAAATGCCGAATGACTGTGGCTATGGCAAGCAAATCTGGTTAACCATGGCAAATCAAATCGAATGGCATTACATCAGCGAGAGCCACTCGAGGGTTAAGTGGCTGGCTGCATGGGTTAATGGCTTGATGGGCGAAGAAGAGCAGCAGCTTTTATGCCATCTGAACAGGCTTAGGCCCAGCATGTGAAAATGGGTCAAAAACGTGACTCTTCAGCGATAAGAATGGGGCTCAAAACAGGCTGCGAGGCGGGGCACTTGAAGCCGCACACACATCCCTCCTCCTTAAACAAAAAGGAGCAAAATGAAATAAAAAGACATGGCCCTACAACAAAATGGCATTGCTTTCATTTTTGCCATTTTTATTGCTATCCCCCAAAAAAAAACACCCTGCTAATCATTATTTTTATGTCCTGCGTTGTTGTTGTCTTCTTTCAATTAAATTTAATTGATTTATTTCTGGTTTCTATTTAACGGGATTCATTTCTGCTGATTAACACATTTTTATGAACTAATAATGAGCTGAATTCGTTTAATGTGTTTTCATTTTTAATTGAATTCATAATTTTTAATGTTTTTAATGCTTTAATGCCTTTTAGCGATTGAAGTCCATTTAAGATGGAATCCATGTAGGATTTTTTTAGCATTTACTTAAATTTTGGTATTATTTTCTGTATCATAGTGCCTTTGACTATTTTTTTTCTATTTATGGGATGGATTTTCTTAAACATGTGTGGTTTCCTTGCCATATTTGGGTCACTTTCTCAACGGAAGTTTCTCCTTTTCCGTCTCTTTGGCTTTGCCTCTTTAACTTCCGTTTTTTTGAGTTGCTTTCTCGCCTATTTTCCTATCCCTTTTATTATGATTTTTAATTTTTTTTTGGCTCTTGTTCCTTATTGTGTGTGTAATATTTTGATATTTAATGCTAAATTTCACTGGCTTTTTGTTTAATTGAGAGTGCTTTTTGTGGTTGTTGGGCGGAGAAGGGGGTTTTAAAACCTACAACAACCATTATGACATTTTATTGCCTTCCACACACACACACACTCGCATACACTTCATCTACAAGGGAATGAAAAAAAAAAAGAAAACAACACTAAACTCGGCCTACACACCCATTTAGAATATGTGTGACGTAGTCAAAGAGCGAGAGGTGGAGAATGAGGGGAAGTGGGATACAAGGAGGAGAGAGGAAGAGGTAGAGAGATATGCAGGTGGGGGGTAAAGAGCGCGAAAGAGATGGGGCATTGGGGGCCTGTTGCGACCCAAAAGGGAAAACAACCGTTAATTAAGACTATTGTAAATTTTTAGCACTTTTCTGTGCAGTTGTTTTCATTTTGTAATTTTGTTTCCTTTTGCACTTCCCGCACTTTTTGTAAAAAAAAACATCACACACTGATAAAAAAAAGAGCTAGCAACAACAGCAGCAGCTTATAAAATATTTCTGATAAATCAACAAAAAAAAAAGGGGGGCAAGAGAGAGGGAGAGCAGAATTCGCGAAAAGCTAAAAAGGAATTTGGCACACGCGTCGCACATTTACCGTTGCGATTTACCGTTGTACCACTCACTGCTTCCTCTTCTTCAGCTGCCGCTGCTGCTGCTGCATTTTGTTGTTTTTGTTTTCTTTTTTTTGTACTTTCGTATTATTTTTACTACTGCTAAATCAGGACACGTTCCTAATGCGTAAAACGGGTGGAAAAAGAGCGAAGAAAATAGGAGGAAGAAGCGAAGAAAACGAAGTAGAACTCAACTCGACGGAGGCGGCGCCCTTGCAACTGCTTGCTGCTCTGCTTGCGACTGCGACTGTGGCTGCTGCTTGCGATTTTGCGACTGCTGCTGCTTAGCAGCTGCTGCTGCGGCTTCTCTGCTGCGCCGCTGCTGCTGCTGCTGCGGCTTCTGCTTCTACTGCTGCTTTTACTGCGTCGTCTCCTCTCGCGGATGCGAATGCCATGCGATGCGTACGACGATGATGGGGGGCCAAGGAAGCTGCGGCACAGGAGCAAAGCAGAGCGTGGCACATGATTAAAAAGCTAACGGGCACACTCGCAGAAGCAGCTTCACGAGAGCGGCGCATGCCGCCATTAGAGAGAGCGATGGAGAGCCGCAAGCAGTGCTGTCCGGATTTTCGATAGGAAAAAATTGTAGCCAAGCTCATAGTTCCTTTCGGGCCCATAGGTAATGTTTCAAAAAACTGTATAATATATTTATTTTAAATATATAAGTATATATACACACATACATGTGTATGTATTTGCATTTTAATGGATGATCTTCGCGAGTACGCTTAGGAAAGGAATGTCCTTAAAAGCATATCAAAATTTAAGCCATTTAACAAATTTATTGAAATTAATATATTGAAACCTTGTGTGTGTATAAATAAATTAATAATAATTAATAATTAAATTAACATTAATATTATCCAGCTCGTACAGTATAAGGATCAATTTTGAGCTTATTATCCTTTATTTCAACAAGCTAAATTCTAGGCGAAAAAGCTGAACTGTCAGCTCGAATTGCCGGTTGGCGAAAATTCAAACGAAAAGCTCGCGAAAGTTAAACAGCTGATGGAGCTTGCTCCAAGAACCATAGCTTAGCTACCCTTACTCAAAAATAACAAAGTGATCAGCAGTAAAAAGCTTTGTCAAACATTAAAAAATAATATCAATTCTATAAGAAAAAATAAATAAAATAAGAAATTAAAACAATTATGGGTAGGACTAAGGACCCAAAAGGGTTTCCAAGTAAATAAACGGATATAAATACATTTTATTATTATTTCATATTATCACTCTTATTAACTATCAAAATTTATTCATAGATTTTTGATCTCCTTTAAGTATTATATTTTATATATATGTTCCACTTATGTACGTACAAGCTATTTATATTTGCTTTCCCTTAATCTCTGAATTTGTGTGTGTGTGTAACTTTAGGGGGCACGTTGGCCAGACCCAAAAGTCTGATAATGACCGTATCAGCGGAGATAAGACCCGAAAATGCTGGCCCATAAATTCATTAATTAGAACGAACCGCCGAAATGTGTAGTCCGAAAATTGAATGTTGAAATGTGTCATTTCAATGCGCTAATTCCACCTATCGGGAAATCGGGATATTGGCAGAGTAACGTGAACTATTTGACTGTCAGTATTTGCTTACTATTTTTTTTTTTCGCACACGCATTCGCAAACTCACGCGATAAGGTTAAATATAGTACAGACATGTGTGCAAAGCATACGAACGTGTTTACATAAATACAATGCTGCACAGCGAGAAAAAGTATACACACGCTAGCTAAATTTAAAATTCTTTTTACTTTGATTATATTCAAATTTGAACTTATATTTAAATTATGATCAGGTTTAATGCCTGAATTTATGTATATTTTTTTTTTTCTAAAAATCCCTTTTATTGAAACAATATTTATATTTTTATATTGTTATAAAATAATGCAATGTTGGACTCTTCTGATGTATAATTTATATATATATAAATACAGTGCTATATTATTCTTTAAATTATTTGTATTAGAATAAAATTGTATATCAGTAAATTAATAAATACCATTATTAGGACGTTTAATTTTTCTCATTTGTATGCAAATCGTATAAATAAATAATTATAATTATGTTATTTATTTTTTCCCACCACTTAAATATGTATGTTGTTTCTCTCAGTGTATGCGAATCTTCGCATGCATATAAATGAACTCGGCGAGAATTGTGCTCAATTATTTAGCATGCGGCGAGCGAATGCAGTTATTTGGGCCCACTCCTTGCCACCCCTTCTCGTCGACTTTCCGTCGCCCTGCCACGCCCCCATTTTCATTGGCTATTCGCTTAATTACAGCGGTTTGTTGAACTTTGTCTTGTTATAAATACAGCGCTGAAAAAGAAGACACTTCAAGAGACCTTTCCCGAATTTTCGAAATCAAAAAATCAAATCTCTGTTCTTATCGCACCTTCTTTCGGTCGCCGCTCAGCAGGTGACCTTGAGAAATTTGATAAAAACTGAGAGCCGAAGGCAGGCAGAAAACTCAAAACCCAAAACGAAAATGAAATCGAAAACAAACAACAAACAACAAAGTCGGAGTTGAGACTCACAAAAAACCAACCAGCAGCATATGCTGTGCATGTGTGTTTGGTGGTGTTTGTGTATTTGTGTAGAACTCGTTTTTTAAAATGCGTCGTGCGTTTTTTATTAGCGCTTCTTATACAAATATATTGGTATCAAAAAAATGTATAAAACTTTAGTCTTTAGCTCTAAATACAAATTAAATACGTACGAAATGCTTAACTTAAGTATGGGCAACAAAAACACTTTACACAGATGTGGGGAATATATAGCAAATAATATAAATGGAACATGTGCTTAGGGTTAAATAATCACTAGGTACACATAAAGAAATATAAATGGGTATTTCGAAATAGGGCCCTTTGATCGTTTTATGAACATTTGTTTGAAATAAATCATTAAAAAATAGTTGCTAAATATTAACACATCGTGTTTATCTTTTCTCAAAGATTTGGATAGAAAATATACAAAATATAGGAATGGGATCACTCTTAGAATATATGCGTATGTTATGTATGGCTATAGCTGTGCTTGGGTTAAATAAGAAATTTAAAGGATAAAAGGGAATGGCTAGGACCTCATGTATGTCATTATATTATTATTATTATTATTAGCGATACTTAAAAGTTGCGATAATTTCCTCTGTGTAAGGGTTGTGTTTGGTTTAATTTTTTTCTTTTTTAATTGGATTTCCAAGCAAGAAAGCTTCTAGTGTCCTCTAGTGAAGTGGCTGCTGATTACAGGTAATGGCTCCGCCGGCTATATCCGCAATGTCACCTTTTTGGCGAGTGGAGGTCACTACTCCCGGTCGGAGGAGTTGCCGCCCACCTCCTTGCCGGAAGCCTTGCACTGCAGGCAGTAGCGATAGGAGACCGGCTCCGGTGGCTTGTTGGTGGTGGCACCCAATCCGGAATGGGTGGCCTCTGCAGCTGCTCCGCCCATGGTGTCGAAGGGATTCGGCTTGCTGTCCACCGGACTGATGGGGAAGTGCTGCCAGTGGGGGCACGGCATCTGCTTGGGCGGATGGATGGGGAACGGCATTTTCACTGACTGGATCTGGCACTCGACAACCACAACCACAACAACAACAACAAAAAAATAAAATATGAAACGACGACTGGATCTGTGTATCTGTCCCTGGTGTCGATCCGCCAAAGTATCTGTATCTCTAGCTGGTGCTGTCGCTGTATCTGTATCTGGAGTCGCCGCTGCTCAGCTTGAAGTCCCGATGCGAACTGTGCGGATTGCTAGAAGCGACGCCGCAACGTCAACGACCAAAACAAAAAACAAAAACAAGCCAAGCACAAAGAGAGGCGGCGTCAAGTCTCACGCGGGCGAAGTCGACTGGCACATACTCTACAGGCTGAAATAATATATTATTTATACGTAAGGAAATAACAAAATATATATATATTTGAGAATATTCACATTAAAATATGTAATAATATTCCCAGACTAAAATTTACTTAATTTTAAATTTTATTAAAGATTTTAGACAAGTGTTTTTATATTATTTTTATTTTGTTTTCGTATTTATATAATATAAACATTTTTGATAGAAGTTTCTATATTTTATTGAGAAATTTTTAAAATATTTTTATATAAAATTATTAAAAAAGAAGTAGAGTATTTTAAAAACAACTTGGAAGTGAAACTACTCTGCAACCAAAGGCATTGCCATGCTACAAGGAGCACACACACACACACACTTAGCTGGCGCGGCGGTCTCGTCTAGTCAACAAAGAAGCAAGAGCAACAACAACAGCAGCAACAGCGAGTAATGACAACAGAGAACACAAAGAGGCAGGGAGAATGAACGAGAGCAAACGGAGAGACCGGTCTAAATGAGTATCAACTTTATCGCTCTCTCTCCCTCTCACTGTCTGCCTCTCTCAATCGGGCGGTGAGTGGGTGGTAAGTGCAATCGTCGCTCCACCGTTTTATGGTTCCACTTCCAGTCCACTTCCATAGCGCTACTCACCCATTCCAAGAGATCTTATGCTGTGAAGGCAAAATTCGGACTTTGCCCGCCAATCGTTGTTAACCCTCTGATAACTCAGTCGCCAGATCTGTCACAATGAATATTTCTATATTAATAATCATAAAGTATGCGGAGTTTACTTGAGTGATATTATTTTTGGATATAATTTTATCTAAATTTAAAATAATATTAATTTAAATTATTTAATAGTTAGTGTTTCGGGTTTAGAAGGGTTAATTGAAGGAGGTCGGGATGCGACTGAGTGGATGATTGGCGAACTGTCGCGCTGGATTCCCTTTCCGGGTTCTCGCATCGCCGGCGAATGTTGTTAACCTCACCGCGTGCTTTGTGTTTGCCTTTTGTGCAGCTTTCTTCATTAAGTATACGCACCGTTGGCTCAACTGCATTCGCACTCGCATCTGTATTGACTGCTCATTAATTGAGCTCGATGACTGCTTAAAGTGCCTTATGAGGCAAATATACATACATATCTACAAACGAACATATATCTAGTGCAATCAATGGGGGTCGCAGTCGGGGAATACTTGTTATAGTCAAACCAACTATGCACACATTATCCGTGAATTGAGCGTTGAAAAATATTTACAAAATGAAAGACAAAAGCTTAGCAAACATGGCAGCTTCTAATGACATTTGTCGTAAGAGCCGTGTTTGTAGAGACAACTTATGTAGGCTACGCAAAAACCTAACCAAATGAAGTAAGCTCATTTGAAAGGTGATTAGTCTAATTTAGTACTTCATATTAGAGATCATGTTAATTGAGGTTCTACAACAAATTCAAAAAGTAAATAGTATTTCCGCAACCTTTTTTTAACATGTTTGAATAGTTTTATTATTATTAATGCATTTAATTTTATTAAAATCGAGCTGTTAAGATTGATTAACATATCTGGATATCTATAGCTTCTTTAGAATCGGTTAATCTCTTTCTATCTATTTATCTCTGTGTCTCTTTCATTCAATCATTCTTATTCACTTTCGCTTTTTTACTTTCTTAATATACATCTCCATGCCCATCTCTCTTTCTATTTCTGTCTATATCTAGAACTTATCTTCGATATATCCCTGCATCTACTTCTCTCACTCAAGCTCTCTCTATACATTACTTAGATTTAATTTGTTCTCTTTCTCTCTATGTTTTGTTCTTTTCCTATACAACTCTGTCTCTGTCTATATCTCTTCTATCCGTTTTCATCTACCACCTTTATACCTACCTACCATCAACATCTCTTTCTCTAAATCCCTATCTTCCCATCCCTATCTCTCTCTCCCTATCGCTATCTCGTTTTCTCCCTCTCCTTATCTGTCTCTATTTCTCTCCTTCCATAGATTCCTTTATTTCCTCTTAATCTCCATAAATATATTTTTATATTCATCTTTCTAACTCTCCAACTATCTCTCTCTGCCCATTTATCTCTCTCATTTTTTCTGATTTTCCTCTTACCTCTTCTAAAAGACAGGCATCAGGAGGATCTCTAAAAAATTAGTATATTTTTGTGAGATCCTATTGATTAAAATCCTATATAAACCTGTCGCATCAGAGATCGAGAGAGATAATCGACACATGTGTACATTCATACAGTAAGACTTTGTCGGGTTTTCAAAGTTACATACCTTTCAAGTTTAATTCCACGTATTCATTTATTCTTTATTCGTGTATTTATGAATTCAGTAACTTAGGAATTCATATATATCTTTATTCGGCTCAAATGATTCAATTCCAAGTAGAAAGTTCCCTCGAACTTGATTAAATCGAATCCGCCAAGAAAAGTTAATACCCAAACTGAATGTAAAGAAGTTGAAAAGAAAAAGCCATGGTTATAAGTTAATTATTAGATCTTTATTAAACCTATGATTTAGGCAAAATACAATTGTCATTTCCAGCAGCTCAGGGACTGCCGGCCATGCACTACAATCAAGATTTTGCATTTACAAATTTCCATTCGAATCTGGATAATGACGTCTTCATTTTGTCATCGGATAAATCTAGGCGACGCGTCGCCGCAATTCTAATTTGATCTAACAAAAAAAAAGTGTGTGTGTGTGGTGTAAAGACTATCCTTAGTTCCGATTTGGATTTACTTTATTTTTTTTAGTGGATTTTCCTCTCGTATTAGTTGCATGTTTATGGTTTCATTCAATTTGATATTATTTCTGTTCGTTAAAATGTTTCATTAAAATTCATCGATTTCTTAGCCTAATTTATTCTTATTATTTCCTTCCTTTGTTTACTCTTGTTAGATCACTTTACACAGCACGGGCTGTGCATGTTACAATAATAATAATAATAATAATAATAAAAAAAAAAAACAATTAAATATTTCTACAATTCATGCTGCTGCTGCGTGTGGCTTACAACTATGGATTACAGTTATAAATAGAATTATAAATATGATTATTGTATTGGTATTGTTTATGTGTATAAAAAACCTTTACACTTGTTAAAAATTAAATTACCATTCGCTCAGCTCGTGCCATTGTATAATTACGTTTATTTTTTAACAATTGCCTACGTTTTATTTGATTTAGTTAAATACAAATATATATATATATTTATTTATTTATTTATCTGTATTCTCGTATAAGTATATTTAATTTAGTTTCGCTTTCGTTTCGCTTGATGTTCTGGAGCTAGGTCCTAGATTAGATTTATTTTATCCTTAAATATTTAGGCTACAAAGTAAACAATATTGTGTAAGAATATATATCTGTATATATATATATATATCTGTATAAATATCAATTCGATTTTCGTCGTCTGCCTTCATTTTGCGAGGAAAGTTAAGAAGTTATTTACACAACGAAAGTGATCAAAGATTCGAATTGGAAAGCAGCAGATTATCTATATATCGCGACACGGCGACATAGAATGCTTCAGAGATACGTAGAGTTACTTACGTAGCTGGCTAGTTAGTCAGAAAGAGCCTTGTGAACGCAAGGTAAATCATAATTAGAACACCTGAGTTTTACATTTTACACATTCATCATGTATCATCATATATCATATATCATCAATATCGTAAGTAATATCATTCGCCTTTAAATGGAAATTGAGGTCGCCTCATCGCCTCTGTCAAATATTTGGATTATTATTATTATTATTATTCTTTAAGTTAGAAAATCAAAGAGAGAGAGAGAGATAGAGATAGATTTGAGAATCTTGTGCAAACAGTTAAAAACTAAACTACGATATATCCGTTTTTTGGCTTCCTACATATACATATATATAAATATATATATATACTTGTATGTGCAAGCATTATAAATATGTTACATTGAAAGATTCCCGCTGAGATTAAGTGTAAGCTACCTAAAAACTTATAGAAAACTAACAAAAAAAAAAAAAAGGAGGAGAGGGGGGAGGTGGTTTGGTGCTATCTCCCACACACATTAAGTATGCCATTAACGAGAGCTAAGTAAGGTGCTACGGGCTATGGGCAGGTCAGCGAAGCCCGCTTACGAGGCATTGGAGGCTGGGAGCGTTACGGGCGCCTGCCTGTAGTACGCATTCGCCCCCTTGATCGGCAGGGGATGGGCCTCCGTGTTGAACACCCATTCGTCCAGCGGCAGCACCGAGTCGTCCGAGAACAGCAAGTACAGGTACTGCAAAGATTCAAATCGGGTTTAGTTAAAGAACCAGAAGCAGCCTTCGCTCTACACCTCACCTTTAGCGTTTCGGCCAGGAAGAAGCTTTGCTGAACATCGTCCTTCTGCGGCTCCTGCTGGTAGACATTACGCAGGCCGCAATAGCCATGGGCCGTGCGACAGTGCTTCTCCAGGGCCTGGACCGCCTCCCAGCCCCAGTCGCGATACTTCTGGTCATGGGTCAGGCGCCACAGGACAAAGTAGCTCTCAAAGGTCTCCGGCCGCAGGATATAGTACTTCTCCTGCGATCGCAAAGCCCGAGCCTCCACAGCGTCGCTGAAGCTGCAATTGAAACATCAGTAATTATTATATCCTTTGCTCTATTTACTATGAGCTGCGTGGACTTACCGGAAGGCCTCGGGTCCCAGTTGGGTGGGCGCCCGTATATAACTCTCGTGGCAGGTGTTTGTGATGCCCTTGCCCACCTCCATGTACTTGTCCGTATAATCATTTTGCCTCGTGGCAGCTCCCAAGGCAAACAGGCCGCCTAAAAATTTAAGTAAATATTCAAATAATCATAAAAAAGCATAACTAGAAGGATTCTCAGCTTAATACTCACCCGAGAAACAAGCCAAATGATCCATCTTGTGCTCTAGCCGATCGAACTTTAGATCAGAGACGTAGGTCAGTCCGCCGGGGCTCGTGCGCACCATCTTGTCCAGAATGGCCAGCATTGCCTCGTCGAACATCTCGCGCGCCTCCTCGTCCGTTTGGCCCGACTGCAGCCAGGCCTTCAGCAAGTACTCATAGTAGCTGTCGCCCAGGGCGCCCAGGGACATGTGAACTGTTCAAAACCATCTTAGTTAGTTAAACCTTTTAATTCTTTAAACAATCTATACTCACGCTGTCCCCATTTGCCCGTCTTGGGATTAAGGAAGTTCGGATACAGGCCCTTTGGCTTCTCAATCTCCTTGAGCACTTGACGAATGGTTTGGACCCGTTCCCGGTACAGCGGATTTCCAGTTATGTCGCTCAGGTAGGCGAATTCTAGATGCAGGGTACCAAATTCTGAGAGGATCGAACTGCCGCCGGATGCCCAGCCGTAGTTCTTGGCCACGCCGGTCTTTGTGTTGACCAAAGCATAGGGGATGCCCGTGGGCGTTTGGAAGGCTGGCAGCAGCTTGTCAGCAATATGCTGGGCCCGCTCTTTGTACAGCGGATCCCCGGTGAAGGCGTACAGCGTCAGCATGCCGCCGACGAACCGAATGTTTGTCTCGAAGACACTCAGCTCAGCGCTGATGTTGTCCAGGGAGAACTTCCGTTCGATCCAGTCGCGACCTTCGCGATACTCCTTCTCCAGTCCCATGATGTACAGGGTATCCAGACCGTCCACAATCGTGGCGCCCAGATCGTAGGAGCCAAAAATGCTGCCCGAATGTGGACGCTGCGACAAGGGGCGCAGCTCGTTCTTGCCCCAAGCGTACAGCTTGTAGTTGTGCCAGGCGTGCTCCATCATCTAAAAAGGAACAAAAAAGTATAGAATAATTAGGAAATTTGTTTTTTATTAATATTTATTTAATAATTATAGCATGTTTGGGAAATATAAAAAGGTTTTACCGTGAAAATATTATCCCAAGCTCTTGCATTTTTCAATTACTTTCAGGAAAATGAAAAACTAAGCCCGGCTTTCAATCCTTTTCATGATCACGCATACAATATGCAGATTTCTGCACATTTCACCTTATTTCTATATTTACTCGCCGCTTAATGTTTGGCCTTCACTGGAATTCGTTTCATATTTAGTTTCTCGCTTTCAGCGCGGCCTGAAATGTTTGCATACGTCAGAGAGTGTCAGTGTGTGCGTTGATTTTCCTTCATTTATTTTTTTTTTCAAGTTTTTATTTTCTGTTGGTCTTGCTTCAATTGAATATCGCCCACACACATACACACAGCACACAGCACACACAATCCGCGCACCTGAAAAGTCACGTACCTGGCGGTAGCCGCAGAAATGTTAATGAAATGGACAGCGGAAAATCTTTTTCATTTGCAATACCCTCGCCGAAGCCCCATGAAGTTTCTGATGGGTTTTAACTTTTGCCAAGCGGGGAAATTATATGTTTTTATCTTTCTTTGTTATGAATAAAAGGTTTTCAACAAGAAAAGAAAAATATAAAATGAAACATATAGAGTTCTGTACATAGTTTAAACTATGTTTTTTGTAAGGGAATTTCCATTTTCGACCAGGACATTTCGCTCTCTCCTCTCCATATGTGTACATTTTTTTTTTTTTAGCTCCCATTTGGCTTAGTGCAAGTATTTGGTTATGCACCTGTGTGTGCGTGTGTGTGTGTGTGTGGCCTCTGCAGCACTATTTTGCATTTTGCCATGTACATCCGCTCACACACACACACACACACATGCACACGCGCACACATAGCATAATTTGGCATTGCATACTTTCGAGAGGCTCTCTTGTTAAACTCTCCGCCTCCCCTTTTGGTGTGGGTTTCACTTTTGGCTGATTTGCCTGCCCCTCTTTTCAATACCCTGTAATCGTGGGGGACAAGGGTATGCCAAGTGGCACAAAAAATAACCAACGAAATGTATACTAATAAAAATATTATATATTAATATAATAAAGAATTTTTTAGAATTTTATCAAAAATGTATATAGCATTTAGAAGCTTTGGAATAAAACACAAACATACAAATATTATTTACAAAGATAACATATAGAGTGCATTTTGAGGGTATTTCACAGTCGAGACGTCTTTGCCACCAGAACGTTCTTTACTGTTTTTGCAGCAAAAATTAAATTACGACCACACGACAAAGCACTCAGCATGGTCCTTCTCCCCTTCTTCTCCTTCAGCCACCAAACTGGCTTCTCCATCCTTGTCATGTTTGCTTTTGTTCGACGAAGGCGAAGGTAAAAGGGAGCCAGAGAGACAGAGAGAGAGAGAGAGGAAGAGAGAGAGCTGAACAAATATTAACAATTTTCCCGGTAATTAATTAAAGTCCAACGCGTTGACATAACCCAACTGCTACTGTAACAATCCTTGAAGACCAGCCAAACCCCGAAGCTAAAACCCCCACTTAACCCATTCGATTTCATGCAAAAACTGGAATTGGGCTCCATTGCAGGGTTAAGGGTTTAAGAACGGGTTAAGTACATGCAAATTTAATCAATTAATTTCAGTTAAGTTCTTGCTAATTAAAACCGGACAAATTGCTTTGCTTCCTATAAATGAAAGCATGAAAGGTTTTACAAGAATATATTCAAAAATATATTTTCTTTGGTGCTTTTTTGGTTAAAATTTAATTTAATTTTAATTTATTTTCTTTTATTTTTGGTTTACCTTAAAGAATTGGTATTATTCTCCAGCCTAATTGGCAACATTTTATTTGCAAATTAAACTCTTAACGGACAAAGGTAAACCCGAAAAGCATTCATTCGACGGTGACACCACACCCCTTTATTCCGCCCCCCCCAGCTCAGGGAAAACCTCAAAGCCGGTGGTCAGCCCACAAAAAGAGAGACAGATATACAAATAAGAGAGAGAGAGAAGACCCACTGTCAGTGAATTAAAAGTCGAAATGTTTACAACCCGCAAAAACACTTTAAACGGATTACAACAGCTGCCAGAAAGTGCGAGAAAGGGCACCAGGCGGGGGCAAGGACAAAGGGGGGAATGTCGAAGGACAGAGGTCAGCCAGCGGCAACTTTCGGGCTGTTTCTTCTCCGATTTTTTTTTGGGATTTAATGAGCCGCAGCTCAGATTGATGGATGACAAGCAGGAATGTCAAGTGCGATGCGAAACTGAGAGCATAAACGGTATTAAATAACATTTTTCGGAGACAGGATAAGGAACAAGGTGAATAGTAGTAATATTACACCATTTTTGTATGTATTACAATTTGATAAATCATATTTAATATATATATACAGATATCACAATATGCCACAAATTAGATATCCATATCTTTCTATCTTTGTAAGCCGAAATTTCCCCCTTTTACATCTAACATTTGTCTGGTCAAATTTATGACTTTTGCCATTGGTGACCTTAAATTTCTGTTCTGGCCCTGAACTTTAAAGTTTATTGCCATTATATCCGAAGCCAAAATCCATAAAATTAATGACTTTTATACGCATAAGCTGGAGATGCATATTGTTCTTTGATAAAGCCTTTAAGATTTACTTAAACTTGTAGTTAATTTTAAGAAATTCTTATAATTTCACTAAAAAAAAAGTAAAAATATATCAAAAGATTTATAACGATATTCCTGTTTTTTTTTTTTCACTTAAGTGGTAGCTAAGCTTGGGAAAAACCAAGAAGAGAAATCTCGAAATCATCAAGTCGACTAATTTACGGAAATTGCTTGATGGATTTGACTGATTGATTGAATAATTTTCGTATTCTTGTGGCACCCACGCTCACACACACACAAACACACACACACACACACACTCATCCATTTCAGCAAACATATAGCCTGATGTTTATGTGTGTGTGTGCAAGTGTGTTTGGATGTCTTCATTAAGGATCAAGTTATATCCTGGCAATGTGCAAACGTCGGCCGAAACGTGCCACAGGCGCAGGAATGTCAGCCTCAAATGGATGTGCGTGAGTGTGACATCGCCGTGCGGGTACAGTGAGACCTCGCCAATAACAAACAACTACCAATTATAGGTCTCGTAACGTTCAGTTCAAATTATTAAGAAAATTATTTCCCTGTAAATATTTGTGATATTTAGTTAGACTAAATAAAAAACCTCTTAGTGTAAAAAAACTACATTAAAATAATAATTTATGAACGCTAAACAAAACACCCTAAATAATAATAAAAACAAAAAAGAAGCTTAATTCAGCACGCCTAAGTTTGTATATCTTTGCAGATTGTAATTGGATCATTAATATTTTATCCATATCGAACATAATATGAATTATATTTAAATACTCTCATATTCATGTTATTTTTTCAGTTTTACATGTGTTTTACATTTTCATGAACATTCACCAATCGTTCCAATGGAAGTTATTTCGATTTTTATCCCCAAATCCTTAAAAAATACAAAATGCTCACATCCCAAAGAATATTAAGATATGTTAAAGATCACTTGATGCTGATCAAGAAAATATATACTTTATAAGGTCGAACTATCTCCTTCTGCCTCTCCTGATTAAAATTATAATACCCTGCAAGGGTGTAGTTGCAGCCTTATTTATACAAGACATCTGCTTTGTTTATTTTCCCCACAGATGAGTGCCCACTGTACTTGAACGTATGTGTTTTTGTGCATTGGTATGTTGGTACATAATTTCCGCAATGGAATGTCCCAGCGTGGGGACAGCGCGCCAAAGAGAGATATAGCAAAGAGATGTTAGACAGAGTGAGAGACCTCGTCATATGTCACAATGTGTCTACATTCCAGAAGGCAGGTGTTATGGCTACACAAAAAAAAAATATTAGTATTATAAAATATTCGTTTCTTTTCGTATTCCGGAAATATGCAAATATATTTACAAAAACAGTAAGGTTTTTAAAACTTTTTAAACAGGTTTTTATAGAACCCTTGCATTTTTATACCCTTGCAGTTAAGTATAATTTTAGTTAGAAAATTGTAACGCAGTGAAGGAGTCATTTCCGACCCTATAAAGTATATATATATTCTTGATTGTCATCAACAGCCGAGTCGATTTAGCCATTTCCGTCTGTCCGTCCGTTTTTACGCAAACGAGTCCCACAGTTTCGAAGCTATCTGGAACTTTGCAGATAGTCTTTTCTATACCAGATCGAATGACAATATCATATAGCTGCCATACAAACGATCCGTAAATTTGTAGAAAAAAGATCATAACTTCACTGTTTCCAAACATATCTTGATCAACTCTCGGTTATGAGCTTAATATATTATTTCAGATTTAATTTTATAAAAATCTGCCTATTATATCATATAGCTGTCATAGAAACGTTCGGGAAATTAAAAAAAAAGAAAGGAAAAATTTGTCAGTTTTCAACATAACTTCTTCTACTTTAAGATATAAGCATTATATATTATTTTAGAATTTTGTTTTAAATTTTATAAAAATCGGACGACTATATCATAAAGCTGCCAATTAGCTGGAATTTCGAATTTTCTCTATCTCTTTTCCAGCGTGTAAACTGAAATTGTACGGTGTCCTACAATTCTAGCCTGGGCTTAGTTGGAGCTGGAGCTAGGAGCCTGAGTTTGAGTTTGAGTTTGAGGCATGCCACAGCTGAAATGTTGGCACTCGCTGGAATTGTTTTTCGTCAGCCGCTGGCACGTGACTTTCGCCATTCACTTGATGGCATTTCATTTGAGTCGTGTTCCCGTTTTAAAGGCCCCGCACCGAAGGACAAGATAACTCCACTTGCCTTACCGTGCCGCATCGTGTCTTGTCATCTCCTTCTGCAGCTCACTGGCCGTCTCTTTCTCTCTTCCGATTTCCCCCCCAAGCCAGCCATACGCCATCTTCCTCCATCTAACTTTAATGACAGTCCCTTGAGGACCCAGCGATTTACGAGCGCAATCTTAACAGCCAAAAAATGAAAAGTTGGAAATTGCAGAAAAGGGAAAGCCAGAGGGAGATAGAGAGAGATAGATAGAGAGAGAGAGAGAGAGAGGGAAAATCACAGAGGGGAGAACAAATGTAGAAGGGGAGCGAGCTGTTGGCCAGCCATAATTGAATAATCCAAAATATTTTTTGAATGCAACTTTTCCGCACAAAGTTTTTATCCGCTTCACACACACAAACACACGAACACATAGATAGAGAATACAAAGGAGAGAAATAAAAGAGCACAACAAAAATACCGAAAAAAAAAGAATACCATAAAGGAGTAAGTTGAAAATTGTTTGTAAAAATATGCATGCACACACATACACACATACACCCACACACACACATAAACAACTTCCTTGGCAGCAGAAAAGTTTAAGCAGAAACTCTGGCAAAGAAAAATAATTTGCTTAAGGCCATAAAATAATGCAAAAGACGACGCTCTCTCTCTCTATTCACTTTTCCTTTCACCCACTGAATCTAGTTATCCCTTCACTTCCCCTCAGCGTTGTTTAATCTTACAGAATATATATAGATATATATATGTATGCATATATATTTAAGCAAATCACAGCTTCTGACTAGAGAAACTCGATGCTAATAGTACCTTTTAGTTGGAAAATACTAGAAAAATACTGCAATGTTTTTCTTAAGACTCCGAAGAATATAATGAACTTTGTAGTTGCAGCAAAACATGTTCAGTGTTACTTCTAATTTTACTAGAAATTTGTATTATGTGAGAGTTATAAAATTGTTAAAAAATAATCTTATTTGTGTGCTTTAGTTGGAAGGTCATCTTAAGTCCCAGGAAAATACTGCAGTATTTTTGTAAGACTAAAGAAATATACTGAACTTTCTTGTTGAAGCTTACATATTTATTAGATAAATAAGACTATTATGATATAGTTATAAATTTGTTAAAAATAAGGCCTATTATGCCCTTTGGTTGTCAAGAAATCACTAGAATACTAGGAAAATACTGAAGTATTTTTGTATCTTTGAAAATTTGAGTAAATTTAGTTTTTGAAGCTAAACAGCTAATATATTTACTATATTAAGCTATTATTATTCAGTTTAAGCTATATATATATATATATATATATATTTTTTTTTTTTTTTTTTTTAAATAAACAAATTTGTGTGTTTTGATTGAAAAGCAATCATCATACTACCAGAAGATAACTTATTATTATAAAGACTTTATTTTTATAAATTTCTTTACAATAATCTTAATTGTTTGTTATTTTTTTGTATCAATAGCTTTGGGCTAAACATACAACCAACTATTTATTTTTTACAGGGTATTTTTATATTTTTTGGGGAAAAACAATCTAACTATTTGCATTAAGGTGCCAGCGGCTGCTGTGACTCTGACTGTGTGGGCGTTTTTGGTCAGGGGGCCGTGGCCGCATAACAAAATATGAACTCAAGTTTCCTCTGCTCCCCACCGAAAGCCAGATAAGAAAGAAGAAAGGAGACAAAAGGCGGGGGCGCTTCGCTGATGACAGAACAAAGACACAAAGAGAAAACTATTAAGTGAAAGGGAAATATTTTTCTATTTTCCAGAAAAGTTAAAAAACTAAAATAAAAAAAAAAGTTAACAAACAAAGTAAATTCCGTTTGCTTAATTCGTTAAGATTTGTCTTTATATGCTGCACATTTCAAAGTGCTTTGTCCACTGGACATTCCCTGGTTGACCCTGTACTATTGACAATGAAACTGGTCAAAACGGTCAAAACGGTTCGAAAACATGGCCAACAACAATGCAGAAATACCAATGGCAAAGCCAATACCAATACACATGAACACTGATCCAATTGGAGGACAACAGCAGCGAGCAGCGACCCGGTGGGTGAGTGTCAGTGTTGGCCGTTCTCATTGGATTTCGGTTCCAACTGGTGACCGCTTGCCTTGCATAGTGGTTGAAATAGAATTAAATTTAGTTGAAACTTAAGCTGTCCCTTTTTGTTAAGCCTTGGATCAGGATCTAAACTGTCAAAAAGAAGCCAAGGGACATCGTTTGCATTTATTAAATTGGTATTAAATAGGGTTCTCCAGCAAATCCTTTACAAATGTGTGTCTAAAAGTATGCAATGGCATTTTCAGATGTCAAATTTGTTGTATGCTTTTGTAGCATAATTTTGAGCAGCTTTTTAAGAGTTTTAAGACTCCGATACTCTTGTATCTCATATTTAGACATTTTTAGGTTTTGTCCATACACAAAAAAAATATTTTACTTTCCCAGGCAAACCTCAAGTCACTGTTCAGGTTTTCTTTTTTTTTTTTTTGCTGTTTGTTTGCTGTTGCTCTCCTTGTTGTGTTTGTGTGTTCCCACTTGGCCATTTTTGGGGGCCAGTTCTTCACCGAATTTTCCATTTACTCGCTTCGCCTGCTCCTCCGTCGGCTTCCACCTTGAACAAGCGGCTCAGTTGTCTGCGCTTTTGGCTTTTCAATGCGTCGTCCCCCCGTTCGATTGGGTCTGTTGTTCGTTGTTCGTCTCTGGTTCGTTTTTCCGTTGTAATTTGCATGGCCAATGGACGGGCGGAAAAGTGGGTGGTGTATTGGGTGAATAGTGAGTGTTGTGTGTGTTTTTAGGCCTTTGGGTTTGGGGGGTTTCGCGGGACAGAGACAGAGAGACAGAGAGAGAGGGGAGTAACACAATTCGATTATTAGCTGCCGACATGTGTAGGACACGAAAAGCAAAACAAGCCAACGTCAAATGGGCAAAACAAACCAATTGAAAAGTGAAGCGGATGGAAAGAAGGAAAGCAGAAACGAAAGAGAGATAGAGAGAGAGAGAGCAAAAGGCGGGAAAATCGCCTACAAGGGGAATACCCAGCCAAGGTTAAAGCTCTTCAAGTGAAAATTCTGAACTTGAAATTCTCGAAGAGAAAGAAAAACTATCACTAAAGAATTAAAATCCCTTTCTAAAAGAGTCTAGAAGTATGCTACAAAATGTTTTGAAACAAAACTCATCCGTATCTGGTAACTGTAATATTTCATTGCATACTTTTAGACAGCTCTATAAACGATTTAAAACCCATAGGAACTTCTTATTTGCTTGATTCGAATTTCAATTGAATTGATAACTATTTCCCAGTCTGAGCGAGTCAAGTCTGTATAATAATTAAAAGTTTATAATGGTATATATATCTCGTATTAATATATACATACATACTTGGAGAAAGGGGCATTAGTTACCCCACTTTGGTTTACCATTTCAGCCCGTCTGAAGGGCGTATCACCATCAATTCCGAGTTAACTCACCTGCAATGGGAAATAATCGGAAAAGAACAATGAATAAAACATCAAGAGGCAACAGCGAGGCGATGAAGTATAAAAGGCTACGCAGAATAACAAGAAAGTTAAATTGCAACAGATTGTTTTTCCCTCCGGTTTCCCATTCCCATTTACCATTTTCCATTTCCATCCCAGCTCACCCAAGGAAAATTGCAATGCTTAAGCTGCTTTTCAACATAAATGTCTTCATCTGTATGTTGTTAGTTCACCCCTGCCGGCTTTTCTGCTTTTCCAGGTAATCGTAATCAGTTGAACGAATGTATTCACATTCACCTGCAATATTTGCACTCAATTTTGCACTCCCCGTTCACCGTTCACAAATGGAAAGCATTGTCTGTGATATGTACATACATATATCTCTGGCAAATGCTAAATGAAAATTTAAGTCAATAGAATGCAATTTGATTTCAGATTGCCCCGGCAACTGACTGACAGACAAAGTTTTGGATCCGAATGAATGAATCAGGCAGCTGGCAAAGGTATTGTTTTGTTTTGTTTTATTATTATTTAATCCTCTTCACTTTGATTAACCGTGTGTGAAATGTGAAAACTGGAGTGTGTGTAGCTTAACTGTGAGGCCTGTGATTTGGCCTGCAGCTTAACTTGAATCATGAGGTATTTTACACTCTTATTTCAGGCCATTCTTTGAGGTCCTTAAGGGTAAGTTATTCCCAAGCTCAAAGTTTAAATTGCTAAATAATTTAAATAGGATTCTCTTTGGTGTAATTTTCTTTGCTTTTCTTCGCTGTCCTTTCGCACTTTAAATCCTTCTAAATGGCTAGCATTGGCTGTACTTTCACAACTCCTTCTGCTGCAGTTGCGAATGTACACTGAAAACTAAACTAAAAACACTGCATTTTTAAACTTCTTTTTAGAGTTAAAGTTGCTAATATTTCGTATATTGAATTTTGGCATCAAATTAATTTCATTGCATACTTTCAAACTCCTCTTCAGGTAACAGTGGGTCGCCTTTTCTATATTTTCTTTAATTAAATTAACAGGAATTGTGTTATGTGTGTTTTTTTTCGTATGTGCAGTTGGTTGGAATTACCATTAGTTTAGGCGCACAGCCTGGCTCAAGGTCTCTATCTCCTTCCAGTTGGCACGGGCTTTTGAGCAACGAAAGCGTAAAGCAATTGCCAAAGGACAGCCCCCTTCACGGCGAAAAAAAAAAGAAATAAAGAAACGAGGAGGGGAAACTATGGCCAACCACGTAATGGCAATTGTACAAGAGAAGGAGCCAAGTGAGCGTAATAAACGCCAAGATTTAGATCACATTCACTGGCTAAAACCAGGGGCTCACAGAGGGGGTTAAAGGTGTGCGGGGCTTAGCGCCGCAATGTCTGCCAAAAGGGGTTGGAAAACTCCACTTTGAAGGGCTGAGAAAAGCTACGAAATTAGTAAATGGAACTTTATTATAATTCTTTGATTGTTTTGGTCAAATACTTTATAAAAAATACTTTTACTTTCATTTAAAATGCAAAAAATAATCTCAAAAAGTTTAATTAGTATTCAAAAACACTTTAAGAAATTTACTTTGTGTTATGATAATTCGTGCTCCATAATTGATCGAAAATATAGAACTTTGAGAAGTATCCGATATGAGAAGTATCCGATATGATAAATTGACAAATACATCGTCATTAATTTGTTATCAAAAATATCGTAAACAATTTTATATCGAAATTTTTAATATCGATAATTATCGCTTCTGATGTTAAAATATTGATTTTATCGAAAAATATCAGAAAAATAATAGTTTATTTTATTTATCGGCTTTTCCGATCATATTGCTGCAATATTTAATAACAAAATATCGATTTATTGCACATATAAAGCAAAGTAATCGACTTCTTAGCGAAACAGTAGCCATATTATCGATATATTCGATAAATTTGGTATCCCAAATGTTTACTAAAACATTCCACGCACAAGGGTTAAGCCATGCTTAAAGGGGATCAAAAAAAGGGGGCGTTCCCTTCCATAGGGATGTATCTGGGGGTGGGGCACTTGACACACCACACCCCCCCCCCCCCTAGTTACTGTTTTTGTTGTTGTTATTGTTGTTGTTGTCACGTGCTTGTTTATCGCCGCACTGGTGTTTCAGAAAACGAGCTCAATATTGCCATATATCCCTGTCCTTTTATCTGCGTGCATGTGTTTGTGTCTGCAACTTGAACATTGTCCTGGTGCTTTACCCCTAACCATGCCCGTTGCTCCTCCTTCTCCCCTGGAAATCCTTCAAGTGTTTGGCTTGAAATAAAAGACAGAGGAAGAGAGAGGTAGAGCGAGGTGGAGCGAGTTGCAATAAGGTGAAAATTCCGCATTCCGCTTTTCATTTGAAATATTTGCCACGAAATGGCAACAAGATGATCTAGGGCGTGATGGATAATTAATGTGTCAGTTTGCGCGTTGAAAAATGAACGAATTTCCGGCACGATATCGAATACCATTTTATTTATAAAGAATATATATTCGAACTCTGTGGCTTAAATGGGAACTTTAGGCGCAGAAAAACTTTAATAACAAATATTACAAGTATTTATATTGTTTTCTATCAAAGTTTTGGGATTAGTGAGTCCATTTTCGTATTGTAAATAATCAAAAACGTCTACAGTTTCGCCATGAAACACATATTTATTTTTATTGAAAATTTATGCAGCGTAATTTGAAAGGGACCCAAAGCTGTTTTGGCTGCGCATTAGTTGAGCATTTAAGGTAATCCGATTCCTGTCAGTCGCTTCCCAAAAAGGTCAAGCATTTGAAATGGATACTACCTACGCGTTGAGTTTGCACCTTTAACCCTCCTCGTATATATATTATTTTTCACCCCAACAGGCAGACGGCCTTTAACCCTTGACTCACCTTGACGACTTGGTTTCGCTTCTCGTAATCAATCAAACCAACGGAGGAGCCGTTGGTCTTGACCCCGCCGAAGGGCAAAGGTGGTGTGTCCACCGTGGGAGAAGTTGTGGGGAAAGCAGCAGCAGGGACATAATAAGGAGCACGAGGAGTGGCGGAAGCAGCTGGTAATTCCTGTGAATTTCTCAATTGATTCTCTAGAATTTTTGGTGTAGTATCACCGATAACAGCCGATATCCTTGGCAACTCGAGTTGCTCTTGTTCCTGCTCGTGCTCCTGCTCCTGCTCCCGCTGCATTTCATTGTCCCCATCATCAGCATCCTCCTTGGTGGCATTCAGCTTTAGATAGACATTCCGCGGATGATTATTCACATAGTTTAGCTCCTTGATTTGATTCTCATTGTTGCTGACACTATCGCTGGCCACCTTCTCGTTCAATCGAATGATATTCGATAGGTTTATGTTGTTAATCAAAGTTATCCCCGTGACGCCCACGAGGATGATGACAAAGCAAATGCCAGCGATCAGCAGCAAGGGTGTGGTTTTTGATGTTTTCGGGCACATTTTGATTTTTTATTGTTGTATTTTTTGACTTGGGTTTCAGTTGGCTTTGATTGGTATTTTTGATTTTAATTTATATGCTTTGGCTAGGCATATTTTTGGCTTTGATTTTCTAGGAGAAAGCAACAACAGTTCCAAGTAAGTTCTAGCTAGTATCCTTTATATAAATAGTACCACTCAAAATCAACACTTTCTACTCCTTAATATTCCCTCTTCACCTTGTCAGAGATCCCTTTAATTCCCGTTTGTATTTACAGCACTTAAAGCCATCGTTCCCCAAGTACTTTGCCAGCGGAGCAATATAAAAGTTGACAAGGTTTTATTGCATTCCTTCGTATCTTTTTTTTCCCCGTTTTTGTCTTCTCTTCCACCTCTTTATTTTGTTTGTTTGCCGGCAAAAACCAAAAGGACATCCTGGCTAACAGTCACTCAAAGTACAAGAATTTCCTCGAATAAAAAGCACAACAAATAAAATGTCTACGCGGAGGAGAAAAAAGAAAAAGAAAAATGAGTGGAAAGATGCAAACTTTTTAGGTGAGAACTGGACCCGTGTAATGTCCAAGTGTTTCTACTTTTTCTCAATATTTTCCTCCCTCAACTTTGGCCCCCATCTGTCGTCTTTCTATTTTCGCTGTGCATATTATGAGTTTTCCCTATTTTATTTGAGGCGCACGACTGCACTTTGGATTCGAGTAATCAAGGAAAAATGGGACCAAGGGAAAATCAGTGGAAAAAATTAGGAAAGGCAGGCCAGGATCCATACAAAATTTTATAAAAAAAAAACAAGCAACTTTGTTAGGCAAAAATAAATAAAGAAAAAATTACGTATACGTATCGAAACATTACGTATACGTATCAAAAATATGCATACGTATCAAAAATTACGTATACGTATGAAAAATTATGCATACGTATCAAAAATTACGCATACGCCCCATATGACAAGTAATAAAAGTAAAGTTACAATTCAACTTTACATACGGTAATTTTTATAAAAAGAAAAGCAAAAAACTGAAAATAATTAAAATGAATTACTTGAGGAAACTAGATCATATCAGATCAATCCAATGGCAGCCCATTCAGTTGTTTTCATTCATTCGATTTTGTTTTCATTCCATAATTATTTCCCCCCCAAAAACCCCCTCAAGCACCTCAACTGTATTTCATTTACTTTGGAATTCTGACTCGGCGACTGTTTTTAATTGAATTCACATCAATTCAGCGCACGCCATTCAATACATATAGATATATATAGATATATTCTGAACAGTAAATTATCTAAAAGCGAGAGCCGCCTTGATAACGAAACCACCGTAAATTATAAAAAAAAATATGTTACTTGCTATGATAGTTTTATATGTTCTTCTTGAAATTTCTCTCTTTATATGAAGTATATATAAATATTTTTAACTTTAAGCACTAAATCTCATAGAATTATCTTAGGGATTTTTTGTTTTTAGGTTTCTAAAAATATATAGAAAATTTTTCTCATTTTTCGTTTTCGTTTTTCCCTTGGCTTTTTTAATGGAATTTAGCTGTTCGCACATAAATTATAAAAAATAATTGATCTGTGATGTCAGAGAATATTTATTATAATTTTAATACATTATTAAGTGTTGTATCGTTTTATAATTAACCAAATTTCATGATTATTTTGCTTTTAAATACTGAATAAAAATTGTATGAAAACAAAAAACATGTTTTTAAACTTGCTCTCATAACATCTCTCCTCTTCTCTATATATTCTCTTCATTATGAAGTGTTTGTTTTGATTTTTCACAACTGCAGCTAGTTAGCGATGCAATGCGATGCGTTTAAATATAGAGCCAAAAGGGGAGGCACGAGGAATATGGGGTGGGGAGAGGAAGCTCAAGGACGAGGGCCGGGCAGTTGGCAATTAAAAGAAACACGAAATGAAAATAAAACATAAACACAACAACAAATAGTGACACACAAACACGCACATGCATGGAGTGGTTTCTCTTCATGGAAATGAGAGTGTACACGTTTTGAGATGCAAAACCTGAGGCTGGGAAAAATACAAAAAAAAAAACGTGTCAAGCGCAACGCGAAGAACGAAGAACGAAGCCAAAGCCAAAGCCTCGGGCCTCTCTAAACCTTTCCAGCAAGCCAAAGAACCACCCAACACTCACAGCCACCCACTCCTTCACCCCCTTGGCACCTGAGAGAGAGAGAGGGAGGAGAGAGAGGAGCAAGAGAGAGAGAGAGAGTGACAGGCTCTGAGGAAGAAGTAAAATCGCACCCACAGGCTTCTCAGAAAGCGCTCAGTGCAGATTGCTTGAAAGTTGCGACAAGAGACTGTCATCCATTCGGCTTTCTCAATCAATCTCTAATTCCATCAGCTCGCCAGGTTCTCATTGTTAGTTGTTAGAACTTAAGGCTTCAATGTTAAAAAGGTCCGTTTTGAGAGCTTTTCAGGATGAGTTAAATGTTGAAAAGGTCAGTTCCCAAAGGTGGCGGGGAAAAAAAAACACAGATCTATGCAATTTACGAAAGCTGAAATCTTGGAAATGAGAAAAATATATAAGACTTGGACAAAGTTTTGTTTAAGTTATTAATTAAGTTACTTTAATAGTTAGTTTGTTAGTTAATTTATATATATATAAAAAAAAACTCTCCAAAAGAGTCCTTTTTATGGTTTCATTTTTGATTTTTTATTAAATTTATATATTAAAAATTCTTAAAGATTCCCCCTTATTTTCTTTCTTTGGTTTTTGGTTTAGTTATTTTTTTAAGCTCAATTACTAAATATGTATATTTTATATTTATATATTTTATAGAAGTTTCCTAAATGTTTTCCTTTTTGCTCATTTGTTGTCTGATTTAGCTATTTTTTTAATCTCATTTAATTACAAAAGTTTAAATTCTAAACATATATATTTTATAGAATTCTTATTTTTATATGCTGTTTTTTTTTTGGTTTAGTTATTTCTTTAAGCTTATTTAATTACTAAAAATGTATATTTATTATATTTATATTTATTATTTATTATATTATATTTTATCATTATTTATTTTATAAAAATCCTTAAGGTTTTCCTTTTGCTCATTTGTTTTCTGATTTTGTTATTTTTTTTTTTTTTTTAAGCTCACCTAAATACTATTCTCAAGATTTAAGGCATTCAATCGCTCTCAAAATTCAGATATTGACCTCAGTTTAAGGCTGTAAGCTATATATCAATATCCAGCAAATAAGTATAGAGTGTTGTGTGTGTCCATTGTTACGGTTTTCGAGATATTTAATCAGAATCACTCCGAGAGCGAGCCCCTTTCCGTACCTAAAGTCGGCTGGCTCTCCGTCTCTCTGGATTATTTGCGGCCCCCTTAACACCCGATTGACCTGCCACAATCCACATTCACATCCACATCCACCCTTAACCCACCAAATACCTCCCCCCCCCTTGGCTCCTCCTCACCCACTTGGAACTGTTGCTCTCGTGCAGCGAGAATTCCTATTTATTTTCGGTTATAACAAAATTTTAATTGAAACCTCAATTGGTCCGCTTGAAAGTTCACTGTTTCAGGGTTGGACCAATATTCGTGACACATTTTATTTTATTTATAAATATAAATGAGTTCTCGCTTCGCCTCCGATATTCCTAATAGCTTGTCCTCTGTTTGTTTTTATCTTTATTTATTTATATTTGATGTTGTCCTATGTTGTTGCTTTATTTATTTATTTTCTCTTTTTTTTTTTTGTCGGAATTTTACGCGCGTTCCCGAAGCGCACAACTCGAAAACAGAACGAACCGAGTGCGGTGACTGAGGCAACACCAATGGGCCAACCGACCAACAAAATAAGCCAGAAAAAAAGCAACAGAAGCCGAAAGCCAAAAGCCGAGCCACTCAGCGCAGAGAAAAACGGAACTCAGAGAGATGACGACTTGGCTTTTTTATTTTTTTTGCGCTTCTTTGATATGAGAATCAATATAGATCCATTCTTGTATTGTGATTTTACTTTTTAAAAGGTTCTTTGAAAGGTTTATTTTACAATTAAACTATAGGTTTTCGAATAGAAGAGTAGAAATATTGATAAAAATAAAAAATGTCCTTGTATTCCATTTTATTCAATTTCGATTGCTTTCCTATTCATCTTAATATCCTTTTTGGAAATTGGCTTAAAAACTAAATGTGTTTATATAATGTTAAGTTAAATAATATATTTTATATTCATTTAATATTTTAAATTGGTCAAAGTGTCTAATTTTTATAATGACAATCTTTGTAAACTGTAAACTAGTTCAATTTTCGAGGTGCCGAACTTGATGAATTAATTTTTAAAATTAAAAAAAAAAGGCGTAGATATTTGTGTGGGGACCAAAATTATATTTGGTCATATTTATCCATATTATTTAACTACATATTTAAAGATTACAATTTTCTTAAATAGTGGAATTGTAATATTTATAACACACTGTTACATACTTTTCCACGTCTAATTTAATATAAAATAAGATTTTTAAGTAAATAAAAAAAAAAAGATCTAATCTCTTTCTTTTTTTGCGCGGATTTTTAAACCATGTTCGAAGACTTTTGTACTTTAGAATTTTGAAAAAAAAAACCAAAAAAATTTGAAAACCTAGCTATTTTTGTGTTTGCCAACACTGGTGATGGAGAGACGGAACGGAAAACGAAATGAAGAGCGGCGAAGGCGAACGACACGCGACACGACAGACGACGAATTCGACGAAGTGCATCAAAAGCAAAAAACGAAGAGCGTCAAAATGCTTAGCGATGCTGAGTGAGAGCGGAAAGTGCGGGAAATGGAACGGCAACAGGCGGAACAGAACGGAACGAAAGGAAGCGAAATGGAACAAAGCACGCACACACTAACACACACACACGCACGCATTGCAAAGCGCAACAATTTGGCAATGGAGCAGCATCGACTGCTGTGTGGGAAAAGCTTTTCCTCTCCCTCCAAAAAGCTAAAAACACCAAAAACAAGTTAGAAAGGGGGGCGGGAAAATGGAAATGGTCTTCCACGCGAAGATGGAAAGCGGCCTTGACATTAGATTGGGCCAAGAAAACGATCCCCTAGTGATCGGTTATACATGGAGATGTAATCATAATTAATTAATACAATTAAATATAGATAAATTCACGTTAAAATGTTGTTTTATCTTTTTTATTTATTTATTTTTCTTGGATTTTCTATGAAATTATTCTTTGCAAAAATATATTGAAAATGTAAAGTATTCTTCTGTCTCTTTGTTTTAAAAACAACACTTGAATTTAGAAAATCCTATTTAAGCCTTCATTAAATAATTGTAAATCGATAAATTCCCAGGTAAATACCATAAAAATAACCATAAAAATACACACTGCTAATGAATTAATAAAATCAAAATCCCATCACGGAAACAGAGAGCCATTTGAATAAATTACACATTAATGTGGAAATTCAGCAAATTAAAAAACAAATAAATAAAATAAAAAACACACAAAGAGCCTGCAAATTAATGACTTTATGTAACATTTGTGCGGCAATTAATGGACCCCGATTAATTGCCATGAAAGGCGGTTAATGGAATTAAAAGCACAAATATACAATAATTTCGGATGCTAATTGTAAATTGATGAAAAAAGGAAGCCACTACACACACACACACACACACACATGTGCGTGTGTGTCACATACATTTTAATTATTCCTAATTTATGACTGCGAAAAGGCAACCCAAGTAGGATGCCAAGGCTATAAAGTATAAAGTACCTCGCAGTCGAGTTTATAAATAATACGAGACTTTCGCCTAATTTATAGGCGCCTAGATTATGAGTTATTTAATGACAAGCTTTGTGCTTTTTAAACTTTTCTCTTATTTTGTTCTTTTTTGTTTTTGTGGAAAACCGTAGCAGAAATGGCATTTTTCTTAACAAAGTGTGGCTGGGTAAAAAAATTAATGGGTTAAGCCCGGGAAGCAGGAAAAGGCGGCGATTCATAAAAACGTGTTAAGTATACGCCCCGTATGCACGAGATTAGGCAAAAGAAGGAAGTAAAGGGGTTGAAGGGTAAAGGGAGCGGCGGCAACTGCTAAATGGCATAAATTTGTAAAGAAATTGGCAAAGCGGCGACTAATTAGGAAAGGTAACTGGGTTAAAATCTCCTTAGCCTTTTATTTAAACCCCGCCCAGCTAACGTTTATTTCTTTTTCTCTTTTCCCCTGGCAAGTTTTTCCTTTGGCCTTTAGGCCTAAGGAAATGAACAAGTTTGCTTGAAAAGAAAACTAAGTAGAGCCAAAGCAAACCTTTGTGTAAAATATATTTACCTTTTAAATAAATATATTTCAACATTAATTCAAATATTAAAAATATTTTTTCTATTAAGGAATCTACTAGAAATATTCAAGAGTTTTTATTTTAAAAGTTCTCCAATTTCCGCCGAAAGTAGCTATTCGAAAATTTCCCCCGGGTATGAAATCCTTTGGCAGGATGTTGTTTGCTTTCTTTCGCTCTCTAGTTCCACCGCCACCGCTCACCTTTCACGGCTGTCATCTTCCTGCTGGCCTGAAAAATGTGCTCCACTAATTCCCTGTCAGCTTGGTTAATGTCCTTGCAGCCCCCCATGCCGCTTCTTTGCATTGTTTCCTTCGCCGTCGTCTGCCAACATAAATTAATTCGCCTGCATTCCTTTTCCCCAGGACACTCGCCTTTTTGTCTTGGCATTTTCATAACAATAACTTATTCGGCCATAAGCCCCACTAAGTAAGTAACTAACTGGGTAAGTAAGTGAGTGAGTAAGTACGAGTTACATTTTGGCACTTGTCGCAGGCTGCCGCCGCCGCCGCCGCCGCCAGGACTAAGGACGAGGAGAACAACAATACAATACAAATCCCTACACAACAGTGTCGAAGCTGGCAAAGTAAAACAATAAAGAACCGTATCTGTGGCTGTTGCAGAAAACATAAAGGCAGGCAAACAAAAGGGAACTAAGGTGAAAAAGGGAAACAAATGTTAACGAATGAATACGTACATACAAAGATATATATATATTATATATATACATGTATACAAAAAATATATAAATAAGCCCTTTAGGGCCACGGTTTGCAATAATTAAAATTCTGTGTCCACAATTTATTAAACTAAAGACATAGAAGCTTAATTAAATAATTTAACAGGACTTAAATATATATTTAATTTGTAAGAAAAGGATTTAACTAGTAAAATGTTCGAGGGAAAAATTCAAAAAAAAAAAAAAAAAAAAAAAAAAAAAATTATTATTATAAGTTAACATAAATGTTAATTTTCTGAATTATTTGTTTTAAACATTTTTGGCGGAATATTTAATCGTTTTTTTATATAAACATTTATAGAAACGAGTATTTGTATTCGTAAACTATATAAACCTTTAAACACACAATTATTATTCATAGCTTTGCGTATACATAAGTAGTATTATAATATTTAATATTATAATTATATTATACTGATAAATGTAAATAATCTATTAATACTTACATTTAAGAGTATAATAATATTTATTTAATATATTTTTTTATTTTTAGCATTATAATGATATTAATTTAATATATTATTTACTTTAAGCAGTATAATAATATTCAACTTATATATTATTTACTTCACAATCAAAAAGTGTTGCCTACTTAAGTGGGCACTGCTAAGGACACAAACAAATATTTCTCTTTGTGCATCGCATAACTTACAATTGCCTTTATTTCTCTCTCTTTTAATAATAAGCACACAACCAAAATCATTTTTCTAATTAACTCTTCTGTATTATTTTTGCCGCTTTCCCCCTGCACACATTTTCATCGCTTTTTCCCCCTTTATATTTTTTTTGTGAGACTTTCTTGTGTTTGTTCGCCTCTTTTTGTCTGGCCAAAAGAAAAAATCACGTACAAAGGCAAAGGCAAGGCGGATGAATGGTGGGGAAGAGTCGACAGGACTCAGATTTGCATTGTTGTTTTGTTATGAGCGCTTGACGCCTTCGAAAAACATCCTTACACACTTTCTAGGCTGTCACGCTTTCACTTATTCCCTCGCCTTTTTTTACCCTGCCTTCCTAATACAAAAAAGGAAAGGAACAAGGCGAGATTGAAGAATCAGCCTAAGGAAGGTAACGATGACAACAAAAACTGAGCACCAGAAAAAAAATATATATAAAAAACAGCTCAGAAACAAGCTCAAGAGTGGCAAAAAAGAGAAAACAAAACGGATAACAACAAAAGCAGGCAAAGGAAGTTTGTCTACAAAGAACAGCCAACAAGAAGTGTAAAACAGCACAAAAAAAAAAGAATTGTTTAAGACAAATATCAGTTCTATTTTAAATTTACTCCAAATCACAATTACAAAAGGATCAAATATTTGTTTTTAACAATACGCAATCTTAAAATATTTCTTTATAGAACACTCATAAAAATGTTTACCATTTGATACAAAAATTACCCTAAAATTAGGAAAGAAACTTCCTAAATCTAAATTCTTAAATGTAGACATTTTTGTTTGCTTTTATGGTAATTGGCCTACATTTTTGGTATATTTAGAAATATTGTTCTTAGTTAACGGGCTATTTGACCAATTTTCATTACATTTAAGAAGATTTTTCTTAGTTCTTAGTCTTAGTTCTTAGACTTGCTACATTAGATAAAACTTGGCCTCCAACCGTTACTTTATGATAAGAAGAAGTAATTCTTTTATAAAAATAGAGAAAAGATTTGAGTTCCTTTAATGGTAAGTAAGCAGGAGAGAATTATCACTTCTCTAATAGCACATACACGTACACACAATGTCATCATACACAACAGTCACTTCATTCGGGGGATGTTGGAACCAATTGGGAATTTTAAGTCCACATGTGCTATATTTTTTTCCCCTAAATTTTAGGGCGAGTTTATAATGAATTCACGGAAAATTGATCTGCAAATCAAAGGCGACTCACCTGTAATTTAAGCAAGAACCTAAATCAAGAAACCTTGCCCTTAAGGTTAAGGAATAAAATAGAAATATTAACCCTAAAAAGTGTTATTTTTGGATGCTATTCCTTGCTTTTTTTTATGGTGCCTTGTCTTGTATTCATGGAAACCTTTTCTTAATTCTAGAAAAATAATTCTTAGTTCAATGGCGATTTTCCTTCAATCTAGAAAAATATTTTTCGAGTTCAATACCTAAGCAGTATCGAAATATCAATATTTTGTATCAACACGGTATCGATATATACATATTTTCTGCCATCCTTGGTGGGAATAGAATACCCCGAAGGGAGGCGGGAATTAACCTTAATGCATAAAGAGGGAACAAAAAGAGAGCAGCAGCAACAGCAACCTTCCCCTCCTCAGCTGTCTCGGTCCGAGCGCATTAATCCATTTACGAGTAATAACGAAAGTGGACAATGACAATAACCCACAAAGGACCCTCTCCTCCCCCTCCCAAGTGGGCGTGGCTGGGTGCACAGTGCAGTTAAATTAACCCCACAGCTGACCCCCCTCTCGCTGAGTGCCATAAATAAAGTGGCAGCAACGCAGAATAAACATTTTTTAAGGACTCGAAACGAGACTCGGCTGCTTATCGTCATCACTCCCTGTTAATAGAATATTTATTGGCCCGGCAAATAGTGCCAAGTGGCTATCACGAATGTGCTGAAAATATTTATGAATATGTGGTTTTGTGGGGTTTTCAAAACAAGCAACCTTTTACTGACAGCAGCAGCTAGGATATGGAAGCGGAGAAAAGGTCAACTGGATGAAAATAAATAAATAGGAATATTAGGGATCAAGGGAAAATAGGGAAAAGGGAAAGGGACACAAAATTATCTGTCACAACAAATAAATTGAAAAGTTAACCGCAGCTGAATAAATTCATCTTTAAATGGAATTTAACTAAAGCCATTTACTCAATTGGATTTCAAGGATTCAGTAATTAAAACATGAGATACTTAGATATATTCGAATGAAATTTAAAGCTTATATTGCTTTCAGAGAACTTCATTTAAATTTGAAGCTTAAATTAAGTTTGATTATATTGCTTTCAGAGAACTTCATTTACAGCATTTGAAAATATAATACAGACGTGGAAAATAAATGGTTTCAGCGAAAAATAAAGATATTTGCCATTTTTAGGAAGTCACTGCAGTGCATTTTCTTTTGCCATTTATTTTATATTGTACTTCTTTTTTTTTGCACTCCCCTTCACATATGTAATTGCGTGCATGTGTGTGTGTCTGCTGCAGGACATTACACACACACTCGCACATTAAATTTATGGGCTCGAGTTGAAGGCAGCAAAAAAAAAATACCTAAAAAAGACGAGCTCGAAATGAAAAGAAAATGAAAATAAAATAAAACTCTTTACAACAAAAGGCACTAAACATTATGCCCACTTTGCGGGCCACGCCCCCCAGTGTCCCATAACGACCGAAAAGGAGGCGGTAAAAGGATCTGCTGCTGCCATTCGACATGAAAAAAAAAAAAACAAAAAAAAAATTCCCCAAAACGACCCAAACTGCGGCCAAAAGTAAGCGATAAAACCCAAAGCCAAAGCAATACAACACCAAATAAATACAACAAAAATTAACAAAAATTTATATATTTTAAAGTATTTAAGAGTTGCTGTGAGGAAAAAAGTATTTTAAAAAAATTAAATACCAAGAAAAACCCTTTAGTAAACCCAAAATTCAGTTCGATATGTGTACTTTTCAATGACTAAAACTTTGGTAAAAATATTATTTGAAAGTATTATAAACAAATAATAGAAAAATAAAATAAAAGCGAAATTAAAAAACAGGGAAATAAAATAATAGAGAAATAAGATAAGCTAAAGAAACAAGGATACATAAGCATATATAAAATATATATAATAATTTTGTAAGTAAATGTAAAAAGCAAATAATAAAAATATAGCATTATTCTTAGCTTCTTTCTTTATTCTAATTTCATATTTTCTTATTCCTTTCCTTGAACCATTTAACCCCAATTTCGGAATCATTATAATTACAAATCAACTTGGATGTGTCTGGGCATAATTTAGGCTCAATTTAAACTCAACTCTGGCATAATTGCTGGCCACAATCTTTGGCTTTCAGATTCAGATTCAGATTCAATTTTCAAGCCGATGTGCTCTACTTTCAATTACTAAGCTCGTTTCTTTTTCTTTTCCTCCTTTTTTTATTCATATATTTTTTTGTTTGTAGATTTCAATTAGCAGATAAATCGCAAATAAGCAAATATTGGCGGGGTAATGGAACAATTAGCACATCGAAGTCAGTGCCGAGCGATGACCTTGATTTGCCGCTGATTTCGTTTTGAGCTCCTAATTGCTTGGCCAGCACTGTGATGCACTGGGAAAAAATTAAATGCAAGCTCTACTTTTTGGCAAAATTGAATATTTTAGTAAGGTGTTTTAATAGATTTTCTACAAATGGTTAGATATATAAATAAGAATTTTGGGTTGATATCATAACAGATGTATAAATACTTTACTTGTCTGCCAATTTATATAATTTATATTAAAAAAATGTATACATTTATGTAAATATTATATACCTCAAATTGCCCGATTAAATTTCTTTAATTTAATTAAAATTATATATAATTATATTTTTCTGAATGCTGCAAAATTCTTGAAATGACATTATTTGTCTCGCTTTTTCCCGCGGTTTAATGTTGATTTTTCGATGCTGTTGCTTCTAGTACATTTGCTGCAGTTGGTCGGTAATTAGATCGGGCGGATGTTGGGGGATATATGTAGGTTTTTGTGGGGTGGCGCAACTGCGTTTAACGAACCTTGTGGCAGAAAGTTCTGCCCCGACACTCGCCCCTGCGGCAGTCATAACCGTAATCGCAATCATGAGCACAATTTCATTTCATTTCCAGAATTTTTCCTCAGCCTCAGTGTGTTGGGGTGGAAAGTGCGGAAAAGTGGCGGAGGTGCAGAGTTTTGCACTTTTCGAGTGCGTTTAATGAGGCTAATAAAGTGGAGGCCGCCATTGCCCCGATTCCTAATGAGCTTATTGCATAATAATTGATTTTTATTGTTTTGGATACTATAAAACGAGGAGAAATTTAATTTGTGAGTGTTACTTCAAATTAATACATTTGAAAGGGATTTAAACAAAAAGGAAAAATATTAAAATTTGCTATATAATGATATGTAATTTTATAAATTCATGTTATTATATTTGTTATATATTTAAAGCAAAGCACACTTTAGTTACATTAGTTTGGTTTTTGAGAGTATTTTTTGAGTAATTTATTGAGAATATTGAAAATTACATTGTTTACTCTTTTCAAAAAAAAATGTCGTTTACAAAATGTAATTTAATTAAAAATTAAATTTAATTAAAAATTGAATTATTAAAAATTAAATTAAATTAAAAATTGAATTAAACTAAAAATTAAGTTAAATGTAAAATACATTTTTTTATTAATTCATTTGTTAGCATTTGGCATAACACCATCAGCATTTAGTAATATTTGTTCCATTTTCTATTGTTTCAAATCAATGTCAATAGACAAAATATGGGATTAAGTAAAAAATACACTATGGCCACACTGCAATTTATTGAGACCAAAAAGGACATTGAAAAACTACGAAATAAAAGCAATTATCATGGAAACTACTATTTGTTAGATTCATTAAACAAAAAAGAACCTAACTCCATTGCTGTAAGTTGAATAAATGTAATAAATAATTTCCTTCTCATTTACTTTTTAAAATGTTCCCTTAAACCCTATCAATTTCCCTGTAGAGGCCTTCTTTAGCCGATTTGGTAAATATGTCCTTTTTTTAATGTTATGTAATTTTCCATCCTAAATCACCGATATTGCAAATTGAAAGCCCCCCGAAAATTCCTGGGCCAAGACAGCAGTTAACCAATTTGGGGGCATTAAATCTCGTCATTGAATCGCCTAATCTGTGGCCGAAGGACGAAGGACGATAGAGGGGCGGCTGTTTCCAGCTGTGAAGGGAAGGGGGGGGTCATCGATTGAATTGCCATTTGCATGCGTGTGCGTGCAGGCTAATGCGTATGTGTGTGTGTGTGTGTGACATTATCGCAAAATGGCCGCCAATAATCATAATTCATGGACATTGTTTGCCAGAATTTCACAGCCCACAGCCTGAACAGCTGGCTGTCCTCATCCTTTGGAGCCGCCTCCCGATTTTCCCAGGCATTATCATCCCCATTATCATCGTCGCTATCATCCCTATCATCATCATCATCATCATCGTCATCATCATCCGCATCGGCGGCACTGAGAATGGCGTGTAAAACCAATTTTTCATTTGTGTGCCCGTCGAGCCATAAAACTTTTTACGTATTATTATTATTATTATGATTATTATTTTCTGCCGCTCTTCTGCCTTTATTATGTTTTTTTTTTTTTTTTGCCCCATTTTTATGCCCAGTCATAAATAAAAATATGTTTTATTCTATATTCATGTCCTAGTCCTTGGGCATTAAAGGTTCTCTTAATATGAGAGAATTTTTGGGGGGGCTTTAAATTGAAAACATGTTGCTGCCAAAAGAGAAAAGTTTGCCTTAAATGTTATTTGTTGAGAGTTTAATAACACCTGAAAAATGGTTTATTATTTAAATATTAATATCGATAAAATATTGCAAGGTTTCCTGATTAAAAATATTGCAGAGAAATTTAATAATAAAAGAAGTTTGGCTAAAATGTTATTACTTTATAAACAAATTTGTTAAGAGTTTAATAACCCCAAAAAATGTTTTATTTTTTAATTATTTATATTAAATATTGCGAAAATTTTTATTATTTAATTATTAATATAAAATATTGCCAGGTTTTTTTATTGTTTATTATTTTAATATAAAATATTGCGAGATTTCCTGGTTAAAAATATAGCAGAGAAATTTAATAATAAAAGAAGTTTGCCTTAAATGCTATTACTTTTTAAACAAATTTGTTGAGAGTTTAATAACACCCGCAACACGATTTATTATTTAATTTATGTATATTTTCTATTGTTTATTATTTATTTATTAATATAAATTATTGCGAGATTCCCTGATTGAAAAATTAAATATTAATGAAATTTCTACGACTTTCTGTAAATTCTTTTCTTTTGCAATAAATAATTTCTCCAGGAATTTCAACACTTTAAAAATAGAATTTCCCAACTGCTTCCGTTTTGGGGGCATTCCCTTTACACTCAGGGTCCTTTTGCTGGCTCCTTTCTGTGCTCTTTTTCCCTCTCATTTCATCCTTGCCACCGCACCCCTCCCTACACTCTCCACGCTCTGGCTGATGGGTCGTATGCGTAATGTCTTTTATGCTGTCAAAGTCAAAGTTAATTTATGAGACGCCTTCGAGTAAATGGGAAGGAATGGAAGGGGAAGCGGGGGTTAAATTCAATAACCTTATGAAGTTAACGCGCATTAAATGCGACCAGCCAAAAGCATTATAACAGAGGGACGGACTTGGAGCCGGAGGGAGAGCAGGGAATCCTTGGAATCCTTGCGCCTGTCTGAGATGACTCATACGACCCGTAAGCCAATAAGAAAACAGCCACCGCTTCTTCGTCGTCGTCGTCGGCGACAACCTGTTGCCACTGACATTTTTATTTCATTAAATTGATTCATGTCTGATGATGGCAAATATGTGTGTATCGCAAGAGGTTTTAGTTATTTTCGATATTTACAACTCGAACACGAGAATGGTTTTTATGTAAATATGTTTTACTACATTTTAAATCTGTTAACTTTTTTGGCATTTGTATTTTATACTTTATTGTTACTTTCCCTTAAACAAGTTCAAGTTTAAAGTTGTTCAGGTTTTTGTTTGTTGTTTTATTTCGTGTTGCCAGCTTTCTGTGGGATTATTTTGATATTTGCATTAAATCCCTGTTTTATATACTGCTGTAATTCTCTGCGGGAAATTCGAATCGTTTAACTTTATTTCCATTTTTTCGTGTTTGCCTTTGTGTATATTTCTTCTTTTATTTTTTTATGCCATTTTGTTTGGCTTTCGTTTATTTGCATTTGATATGTGGACAATTTTATCAAAGTTTTCGCTTCGCTGAGCTTCCAACTTTGTCCTGCTCTGTTCTCCCTTTCAGCATGTTGCCACCTTTCCATTTAATTGTTAATATATCTTGTTTATTGTTGGCCAATATTGATAAAAAAAAAAGAAAAAAAGGTGAAGGAATGGATTTATGACCATTTATAGTCCTTGCTTGATTGGATTTTAATGTGAACAAAATACGAAACGAAGGAGAATATAATTTACTTGAATTTATGCGAAATTAATATAAGCTTTTGAATTATTTTTAAATAATTTAACAAAGACTTTCAGCATTTTAAATGACTTTTTAAATCTTGTTTGCTTCTTTTTTCAAGTTTTTTATTGGATTAGAAATTATTTAATACCTGGTTAAACTTTTGTTCAAATGAATAAAAGAATTCAGAATGTAAATTTATTGAAAAATCTGCACAAAAGACAAGTGTAAATAAGTTTTACATAGGAGAAAGCCCAATAAAAGGTAAAACCTTTTATAAATACCATTCACTTTAATAAACTTGCTCAATATCCTTATCCTTATCCTTTTGCTTTGATTTAAAACTTCTTTTGCATTGTGTAAACATTTCATAAAGCAACGTTTCACGTTTAGGTCTAATTGAAATAACATCCTTCTCACGAGGTCCTGCCCGGTCCCTGTGTTTATGCAAATCCTCGGCTCGGCGAGCTATGAATTTGATTTATGGTCGTCGGGCTTCCTGTTTCACTTCCAGCAAATTTGCATATCAAATAGTTTTGGCAACATTAATGAATAAATATGCAATGTAATTGCATTTGCCGGCACTGCTGAGGGAAAATGCATTCGATTACGAGAGTTGCCCGAGTTGGTTTCGCTCTCAAGGAGACGGAGGAACCATCCACGAGGACCTCTGGCATAACTACATAATTGAATTGAGTTGAGCCTTTGACCCACACGCTGACAACCCTCTGAAGGGTTGGATCATCATCATCATGGCCGGGACCATGGACAGCACCCGAATAGCACCGAAATCCGAGTGCCATTTGCCAGCCTTTGGCCAGAGATAATGCCGCAAGATTGACGTAATTCAGCAGCCGGGTCATCCACAAAGCACAAAGCACAAAGCCCTCACCTTCGACTCGCCAAATTTGATTGAGTTCGCATTTCGGGCCGACAATTTCACAAGAGCAAATATTGTGATAGGACACACATGTCGGCTAGGCCTCGGCTCCAAGCTCCATCACATTCCTATGCCCCGGCATAACCATAATATCAACAAGCATAAAGTGTATTAATAACACAGTCCAGGGGTTGACCGCAAAAACCAACTGAAATGCCAGCTGAAGAGAAGAGCTAAAATACCCTTCAAATTGGGCTCAAACGAGGGGAAAGTTAGTTTTGCTCAATATTTTCCAGAGAGAACATGCCATTTAATAGGCAATCGCTGGCTTGCCACATTGTTATTTAGAAATTAAGTTTGTTATAACAATAATATAATAATAATAAATAGGCAATTAATGCTTTAGATACAAATAGGGTTTCAATATTGCATTTATATTCCTTTTTAATATTTATTTATATTTATAATTAGTTGGATATATGACTGTGTATAAAAATATACTGATACTACTTCAAGTTTGATCCGAAACAGTTGTATATATAATCGATGCTGCACTTGTCTGCAATAAACACGATCTTTTTGTAATCTGGAATAAAAATCGAGTCTAGGGATGGCCGAAAATATCGATATATCAATTTTTGATCGATATATAAAGCAAAAGTCGGTACACAAATCGATCTTGCAAAGGTTTTAATGTATGTGAATGTGCGATAAATCGACATTTTATTTCGTATATCGAAGACAGAAAGGAAAATTTATTTCAATATATATTTATCGATAATATCAATATTTCAATGTTAAAAAAAGGGGTTTTATATTTTAATATTTACGATATTAACATATTGTTATATCAAAGTAAACGATATTTTTGAAATGATCTTTTTGTCGATCTTTTGTCTCCCCATAAACAGCTCTGATCCTTTGCTACAATTCTTTCCTGACAAACGATTAATAATCGAAACTATTGAAAAAACAACAATAAAATATATAAAATATTTCAACTTTTAATTAAAGTAAAACTAAAAGCTTTTCTTTAATGACTCTATAAATTATTTTATGGTACCGTTGGTACCCTACTTGGCAAGAGTATCAACAGTCTGCACTGCCACTCGTTCCCCTCTTTTTTATTTTATTTTGGTGTCCTGTCAATCAAGCGATTGAGCTGTGAAACCTCAACTCTGGCTCCCTAGCAATGTATATATATATCTCCACATCGTTATGATACCTCTCTCCCCCCCACAACCCGCGCCTTCCATTATCATTGTGTCATCATTCCCATCATCTTTATCTTTATCAGGCAACTTGTCTTGTAAGCACTTTTCGGGGGCAGCGACAACGATTCCATCTCGAGTCAGCACAAAAAATTCATTCTAACCTTTTCGGCTCTCTGGATTCTTTTCGGGGGGCGCCTAAAATTATGCAACATAAACTAAAAATTAAACAGTTTCGGTGGTGGGTGGTGGGTGGTGAGGAGGAGTGAACCGGAACCACAACCACAACCACAAAACCAGACGTAAACACTTTCTGCCAAGAGAAATAGCAATGTCATCTGGCCGCTCTTGAGGCCATCCCTCTCGCTCGGTTGACCTTTTGTTGTTGATGATTATCGGAAAGTTTCTTGAAGGCAACAGCAGCTGTGGCATTATAAATATCCAAGAATATAGAGAGATATAAAAGCCACTTAAATATTTCAGGCAACCCAACGTGACAGTGGTGAAAATAACACTATTATCCTAGAGAAATTATAACAAGAATTGGAAAAAATAATATAAAGATAAATATGGAGTAAATACAAACAAGAAACGTTTTGTTTTGAACTAAACCAAGCTTCTTGTAAATATGTCATTTCTGGCTTACTTCCAAATGACTTCCAAAAATACTACAAAATATACATCAAATAGTTGTAACAACAAAAAAGTTATGAAGTTGACTTCCACTTGAGACATCATATTTTTTACACGTTCATCCATTCCATTCCCGCTCCTTCCAATTTTTCCAGCTTCCAAACACTCTTCCAAGCTCATCACATATTTATGATTCATTTCATTTCGTTTCGTTTCGTTTCGTGCTTTTTTATGGCAATGAGTTTGTGCATTTCTCTTCGCTTTTTTTGTTGTATGTCCTGTGTGTGAGTGTGTGTTTCCTGCTGTTTTGGCAGTCACAGCTGCCGATTGCCTTTGCTTTGCTACGCGCCGCTTTATCCTGTCACAGGATCCCAGAGCCCGAAAACCTCATCCTGCCAACCACTTGAAGACCATTTCCTATGCCATTCAACGGTTGAAATTCAGCTGAGGTCCTCCAAGATTTTACTTGAAAAAGCGGAAAATGGGGAAAGAGTGAATAGGGGACAGCAGGCATAGGCATATCCTTGACTTGTCCCAAATTTATGGAGGCTGCTAAACAAGAAAGAAATCTGTTTGAAATGGACATACATGGAAGTACATAAAAATGTGTCAATATTTAAGTATTGTCAACGTGTTACGCTGATTCCTAGCAAGGATGCGTGTTAAGACCTTAAAAATGTAACTTTATCCATGACTATTTCCCACTATTTCTTAAGTTCTGATCACATTCCATTGACTTGCAACCTCTTCTGTCCATTTCCCTTTTTAGTTTTCTCCGTTCTTCTCGCTCCCCATGGACTCTTCTCCTCGTCAATGGCAATTTCCTACGTCCTTTTTATTGAGAGAGGTACTGAGAGAGCCAATAAATAAAGGACGAGCTGCCTGCTTCCTTCCGGCAGACAAAAAAAAAAAGAGAAGAAGAAGAAGGAGGCCAAAATAGGGAATGTAGGTAAGTTACAGAGTCGGTTGCCTCGGGACCAGACCAAAAAGGAGGCAATTAGAAAAAGTCGTAAAACAAACGATGGCCAAAATGGCTGCGCCACTTCCACTTCCACATCCACATCCTTCTTCCGTTTTCCCCACTTCCGGCGCTCAGCTTCTGCTTTACTCGCTGCCCGAAAGCAATTGCAATGAACAAATCCCCATGATCTATGGGAAAATGCTTGAAGAGATTGCTGCAGGAATGTTTAATCGTTTATCGCTGTAAATTGGTTGCCACAACTTGAGGCCAACTTGGTTAGCCATGAAAAAACATGCTATCATATCAAAAACACTGAGAGAAAACGTGCTATCCTATCAAAAACACTGAGAGTAATAGCTAACTTAGCTGAGAAATCACAAGAGGGGAACACTTTAATTCTGATAACTCTTAAAATTGAGAAAGTACATAAAGGCAAATAAACGCAAGTCTAGATTGATTCGGCTGTTGACGCTGTGTAACTAAACTTATTATAAACTCTACCTATCTCCATCTCTCTTGAATAAGTTAGGAAATTCTTTAAACATCACATAGAAAATAATGTAAATATATAAAAGACTTTTGCCTTAATCAGTTATCATTTTTAATTTCCCATTATTTTGTCAACCATATTTTTCTTACAGTGCACTAATACCTGTGGCAGAATAAATAGCAAAGTGTGCTTAATAATTGAATAAGGACAATTGATTGATAGCCAAAAGCTTTTTATACCCGGCGCATAGTTAACGAAGCGTAACAGGTAAGAGTGGGCCCAGGGAGCACACAAGGAGCAGGAGCAGGAGCTGGAGCAGGAGCTGAAGCAGGAGCAACGAAGGTGAAGGAGCAGAAAGCAGGAGCACCAAAAGGTGAGGGGTCACAAAAGTGCAGACAACAGAATTGACTCCTTCAAGTGAGGACCTACTACGAACATGTCCTCGAGCAATGCAATGCTAGACAAAATCAGCTTAGCGCAAGGCAAGAGATGAAAGACGGAAATCGGAAGCCAGGAAAATTCAAGGAAAAGCCAGGTGAGCCCAAGAAAGCCCTCCACCCATTTTCCCCGCAAAAACCAAACATCAACAAAGCAAGTCAACTTCGGGTTCTTAAGACCTGCTCTGCCGCCGGCGGAAAAGCCATCGAATGCAGCAGGAAAATGTTACACAGACACACACTGGGAGAGAGAAAAATCAAGTTCAAGGAAAACCAAGTTTGGCTGTCAATTTCGTTGAATTCTTTTCCAGGAAGACAACTAAATATTTAAACGTGAATATCAAATGAGAATTCTGTAAAGTTGGAACTCCGAAAAGCACTCAAGTTAATGCCGCATTTCATGTTAGTTTTTTTTATTAGTTTTTCACAAAGTATTTTACATTTTACATTTTCATTTGCAGTAAATCGATCAAGTGATCCCTGGGAAGGTTGTGTGTAAAAGGAGCTAGTTCTAGAAACTTGAAACTTGTATTGGCAATTTATATATTTAAAAAGATTTACTTTGGTAAGAAATCTGATTTTCTATTAAAACCCGCAGTAAACCAAACTCTCCTTTTTAGAATCAAGAATCCGTTGTAATGGCACTCCTGGAACTAATCTCCACGGAGCTAGTCTTTAACTTATCCGCCAAGCTCATGGAGTACAGGAATGTGGTCTTATGGAATCCCAGCGGGACCGACCGAGTGACCTTTAATCTAAGGACCCACAAGCTACGGGACATGTTCCTTGTTAACCCTATCAGGGGACTTTTAGAGCCCAACCAGAACATCGTCCTGCACGTGTACATCTGTTCCACTAAATTGTACGAAGAAGAGAAGGACTACGAGCTAATAGTTCAGGCCACAAAGGTCTACGATTGCCAGATCGACGTGGAGAAATTCTGGAATAACATCAATCTAGATGACAAATGGGAGGCAAGAGTCGAAATTAAGTTCGTTAAAGATTGGTGGTTAACCCATCTAACCGATGTCCCGACTGTTCCGAAGCCCCCCGAGCAGGTCCACAAACTGCAGATGGAGCTTTATATTCAGCGTAAAAAAGTCTACATCTACGAGATCACCATCTCTGTACTGGCCTCGATAATTGTCATGTGGTTAATCCTGTTGTCTGGGTGAAATTATCAATTAAACACGTTCGAAATTTTACATAAATTTTGGGAAAACTCACAAAAATATTTGTAACGTTTTAGAAATATATTTTTCTGCCTTAAAAGAATAAATTTAAAAGAAAAGTAAGCAAGTTAAATGTTGCGCAGCATCCAAGTAAAGCAATTATTGCTAGAAACATGTTGAGCAACACGCTATGGTGTTGCCAACACAAATGTACATGTTGCAGCATCTAATGAAGCAATTATTGCTAGAAACATGTTGAGCAACACGCCATGATGTTGCCAACACAAAAGAATATGTTGCAGCATCCAAGTAAAGCAATTATTGCTAGGAACATGTTGAGCAACACGCCATAATGTTGCCAACACAAAAGTACATGCTGCAGCATCCAATGAAGCAATTATTGCTAGAAACATGTTGAGCAACACGCCATGATGTTGCCAACACAAAAGTACAAGTTGCAGAAGATCAACAAAGGAAATTGCATTTATCAATAACTTCTTTATTTATCAGCAAATTTTATTCAAAGAAAACAACTTTACCGGTTATACCAATAACTTAAGCTTGACGTGTCTTCTTTCTATATTTGTTAGGGCGGAAAACAACTTTATCTGCTTGCAAAAAATAAATGCTGTACCCAATTTTGACAGCTCGAACTCTTTAAAGTTTTTGAGATCTGTTGTTTCATGACAAAATCAACTCAACTTCCTGCTGTTTAAAAATCTATATTCCTTATAAGGTCAAAGATACCTTCTTTTGCTATAATACCCTTGAACCCTATGGACATGGGTTATAAAAATTAACTAAAACTTTACTTTTTTATCTCAACACATTTTATGTATTCAAAGTTGCAATATCTTTAAAGATTGCCTAAGAAAATCCACAGAAGGGAAGAGGTATTATAGACAGGTAGATAGGATACTGACAATGCCAGGATCTCAGGTTTCTGTCGGATCTGAATCAGTTGCTTTCGCTGTTTTGCCTCTGTGCGAAGTTGCCATCACATGAAGTCTGGCGTTGATTCTATTTTGCCGCCAGAACCAGGACCTCGACGAGGAAGAGGACGAGGACAAGAACAAGGACCACCCTCTGTTTCGCCTCTGTTTTGTGCACGCCTCATGTCAGGCGGAAATTGAATAGTTTCCGGTATTGAACAATGATTACTTATGCTCCGCTTCGCCTCTACTGGCACCAAAAACTTTGACCGACCCGAAAACAGCCACAGAAATTCAATTCCCCGTCAATACCCTAAAGGTTCAGGAAGGTTATATATTATATAGAACATGCATACACCGGTAAATAGCATTATCTTAAGCTAGTTAAATAATTTTCTTTCTTGTATAACAATTTTAATTCTATATAGGAAATAATATATATATATTTTTTTTTGCTAATATACTTTTTCTAAGCGATTTGCTATGGATATGTGCGGAAAAAGTTTTTGGTCGAGGACATTTTACTATTCCAAAGCGGTTGGGTATTTTTTTCCCGGTCAGGACAGGACAGGACACGACACGACACGATAATTGAAAGCATTGGGGCGTTGCCATTTGCGCCGAAAACTTTTGCAAAGAGATGGCTGTAGGCTTCTGCTTCTTACGAGTGTATTATTTACCCCATCTTTCCCCGGACTTTTGTATTCAATATGCATATTATATATATTAAGCAACATTAACCATAAAGGAAATCTTGGCACAAGCCTCTGACTTACTCATACTTTGTTTTGTTCTATTTTGTTTTTTTTTTCTTCTACCCAAAACTTTGTATCCATGAAATTGCCGAACGTACCATGAATGTGTTCAAATCATTCACTTGCAACTCACCTGAAAGGAAAAGAAAAACAAGAAAACACTTGAGTACACTCAGGGAAATATTTGTTAAAGATAGTAGTAAGATCTTAGTGTAAAGCTATATTAAAAAATAATTATTTTATACCTTCTTTAATGGTATGCTATGATTTATTCAATATATCCTAGTTCTATGATTTTAGATCTACTTTTTGGACAGTGTAATGCTGGGTTAGACATTATGAATTTATCCGTTTATGTGTAAGCGTGCAGGCGGCGCGTGTTTTCCATATAAAGAGGCTGCTTTGCATTGCAATTGTTGGTTATAAATTATGACAGATGTAGGGAAAAGCGAAGAGGGAGGAAACTGGAGGCTTTTCTCCGCTTATAAGCAAGGAAAAAATAGAAAGAAAACCCGGTGGCATTCTTGTTTGATGAGGGATAATTGTGTGCGACAATCAGCGAATAAATCAAAACTATAAATGAATTTCAAAGGGATGAGTAAGGAAATATTGAATAAATAATCCAAAAAAACGGATTTCAACTATGTAGCTTTAAGGTTTAGTTTATTAGGTTTCAGATTTATGCAAAAGTTCTGCCATAAATTATAATTTACATAAAAGCCAATACAAAAGGAGTAAGTCTATGAATTTTCAGGGTAAACTAGTTCGGTTTTTGGCGGCAGAACTAGTTCAACTTTATGGCGATAATTACAAGCGCCCGAGGGGCAGGCAGGCACAATTATTTTAATTTCCACAACAGGCCAACTTGTAAGTCTCATTTTCCCCCCACTTCCAGTCTCGTTCCCACCTTCCAGTCTCGCTCGCTGTGTCTCCCTTTTGCACTTGGGCAACCCGCACGTGATGAGCCTGCGGCAAGTTGAAAGCCAAAAACTCTTCCCCGGCACTCCACTCCTTACCGCCCAAAATGTGCTTTTGTTTACCTAAAAAGTTAAGCAATTTATTATTAAGAAAAACTTTTACACCACGCGTCCTGGCCCGCTGGGGAAGGAGTGAGAGAGAGGGAATGGGTTTCTGGGCCAAAGGTTATGCCCCTCATGTTTTTTTTTTTTAAACCAAAAAGCGAATTGCGTATGATAAATAAGGGATATTAAACATAACGCATAACAGGCCAAGGACATTCAATGCAAAATTAATCTCAGGGAAAAAGAAAAATTACAAAAATCGCTGTAGATTTCAAAACAAATCCAAACGACGTCTAAAAGTATGCTTTAAAATGTTGAAACTCCTTGAAACTGAATGCACGTGTTGGAATGTTAATGTAGTTTAGCTAATTATTTTATAATTTAATTTAATTCATAATTTAAATATATTTATAAACAAATTAAATGTTTTTTTTTTACTTTCTTTTGTAAGATTTAGTAAATAACTTTAGTGAAAACTTAGTAAAATAGATGGCTGTTTTTTATATAATTAAAATAAATGTATAAACAAATTGAATTCCCTTTTTTTAACGTTTGTTGGTTTGTTAAAGACTTGTGTAGTTTCTTTTATTAGATTAATTGCATTAATTTCCTTAAATATTATTTCCTTTTAATTTAATTAGTTTTATTTATTTATTTATTTTATACTTTAATCAAATTTAAAAATCATAATCTTTTTTATCCCGAAATTTAAGAAAGAAATCTAAAATATAATCAAAATTATATTTTCTTGGCTTCAGCTTTCTTTAACTTTGACTTTAACTGGGCTTTACTTCTTTATATTTTATTGCTTAGTGAGTTTGTTTAATGCTCTTGCAGTTTTAATTTTCTTTGTTCTTATTCCGCAACAATTCACAGTTGCAATTCTATTTTAAGCATATAATAAACAAAAAAGAAACAAACTGAAAAAAAAATCAGCATGCATGGAAATCAACAAACGGAAGTGAGCGAAATTAGAGTTTGTAAATAAATAAACAAGTCTCATATAGAATTCATCGGCTTAATTTGTTTGTGTGTTCTCGCTATATCTATCTCTGTCTCTATTTTTCACCTCTCACTCTCTCTCACTGTCAGTCTCTCTTCTCACCCCGCAAACAACAAAAACTGACAACAACAAACATTGAAAATCGTGTAATTAATTTCACACGGAATAAGTTTGCAAAGTTAATTGGCTAACAGAGCTGGCTTTTGACTTACTTTGAAACTAGTCGTAAAAAAAACAACAAAAAATTATAAAAGTATAATAAATATTGTAAAAATAAAATGTTACACAGCGAATAAGCAATAAAATGGATAATTAATAATGTGAGTAGAGCTTTTCGACTGTTATTGAGCGCTTAAGCATAACTTGGATATAAGAAACTAGTTAATTAATTTACTGATGTAAAATTCAATTGAATATAATATTTCTTATTATTTTATTATTATTTATTTATTATTATTTATTATTATTATTTATTATTTATTATTATTTATTATTATTTATTATTATTTATTATTATTTATTATTATTTATTATTATTTATTATAGTTTATTATTATTTATTATTTAATATCAGAAAAAGAGTACTAATATTTGAATTGTTTGGAATTATTTAATAACTTTTAATTGATTTAATATATATTATTTATAATTTATTTATGAGCACTAAACAATCTTCATCTAATCTTTAATCTAATTTAATTAAAATAAATAAATAAATTTAATCAATAATGATTTCTAATTAAAGAATGTAAATTTCTGCATTGTTCGAATTATTTAGGTGCTTTGAATGTCTTGAAATTATATTTAATATAATTAGTTTATAAGCATTAAGCACTCACTTTTTATTTATCCAATTAAAGTTAACAAAATAATATTAATAATTATATATTGGATTGAAGCTTAGCCTAAGACAATAAATTTAAATTAATTAAAAACAATGTTACATTTACTTTTAATTGGTTTAATGCATAATAGTTATGATTAATTATTGATTTAACACTCATCTTTCGTTTATTTCATTTAAGTAAAATAAATAAAGTATATGTTTATTACTTAATAAATTAATTAATACAAATTAAATAACATAAATTTTAGATTTGTTTGGAATGTTATATGAACTTTTAATGGTTTAAAGGCATACTAGTTGCAACTAATTTATAAGCATTCACCTTTCGTTCGCTAACTTTTGCTATGAACTTTGGCATGTATGGATTTTCATTCCATCTCGCTTTAATTAATTGCCATCTCCCTCACTCCTCCACCGTTAATCGCATTAGAGAAAATGCGCGATTTTCTAACGTCAAATGGAAGGGATGGGATGGGATGGGATGGGATGGGATTAAGGGGGCGTGTGTAAATTTTATTATTGTTGCTTTGCCTTGCCACAAATTGAAGTTTATTTTTGCAACGACTGCCATATGCATGTGGCTGTTAGTTTGTTTCCATTTGATTTCCCAGCGCTATTAAAACTATGTTAATTATTGTAATCTGTAATCTGTTTGTCCGTAATGCCCGAGGGCCCCAAATTGTCAGAGATGATGATATTGTCTCCGTAATTGACTGCCGGCGATGGATATCAGAGCGTAATTACCGCCCACCGCCGACCCATATTTAGGGGGAAAATGTGTTAAGAGTTTTCTAAAACCGCGAGTAATTGCCTTTGAATATAGTCATGAATATATAGTCGGTATATTTGACTTAAATTAAAAACTGTTGCCACAAAGTGGGGATTTCATTTTGACAGGAATCTAATTGGATTTTTAGGTTTTAGTTTTTTTTTTTTTAATAAAAGTAACGTTTACTTTATTCGTTTTTAATTATTTAAAGGAAATATATTAGAAAATCAAAGATCAGATAATGTCCGCATTGAAATCAATAATGTATGGCTTGCGTTATAACGCTTTTTTATGCTTACTGCAATTAGCATAAATCTCCGAGATTCTGCCTTATTGCATTTTCATCTGTATCTGTATCTGTATCTGGAGGAAGGCAAAACCGGATCAAGATTTACAGACTGCGAATCGGTTGAAGCTAGTACCAACTGGTATTAACCTTAGACTTTTCTATGTTATGCCAGCGTGTCTGCTCTACGTTCATGCAAATGTGAGCAAACAAAACGTGACAAATTTAATTGGGATATACATATACCCGTGAGGAAAACGGAAAATACATATATAGTTACCACACACTAAATAAACTCACACGCCAACACACGAGCTTTTCCAAATGAAATTTTCCCACATTTGGCCAGGGGCACCGGCGAAACCGAAATCGAATACGAAAAAAAAAACAAATGCATTTTGCATAGGTCGAGCGGGTTGTGCACAGCGAGAAAATTAGATTAAATTGGGGTTTTAATAATAAAATATATTCTTGTCTTAGGAACGTAACTAAAATTTACAGATATCTAAAGGTTTTTGTTTTAATTAAAAGTTATTAAAATTAAGAATAAAATATATAAGTAAATACCCAATTTTATTTACTAACAATTTTCCGGCTACAAAATGGGAGCACTTATACCTATTTTTATTAAAAATATTACTATAATAATATTCTAAACCAATACCAAAATATTTATATTAACATTATATAAATTTCTATTCAATAAAAATCACAATTATTATATTCCAGTGTGGCAAAAGGGGTGAAATGGTGTGGGGTTTAAAGCGCAAATTCGTGTTTGCCGCCCATCGTGACAATGCAGTAAATGATTAGCGAGACAGCTATAATAACAGCAACAACAACAATGGCGAGAAATGCGAGAAAAGCGGAAAAACGTGAGTCAAACAAAATTCAAAACGAAAATTGAATTTTCGAAATGGTAAAGTTTTTGCTGTTCAATTTGTAATTGCACAAAAACTACACGACAATGGTAACCGGGGGGAAATAAGTCTAAACTCATGATTTATGGAATGTCCAGGCAGCTGCACTGGGCGAAATAAAAAAGAAAGAAACATAATTCGTTTACAACAAATATTTATTTAAAATCTTAAACACACATGATTAATATTTTTAAAAATTAATGTATGTAAAACTTAAAAGATTGTTTAAAAAACGTCCACACTAAATAAAAACGAATTTACGTATTTTTGTAAAAGCAAGATACGGGCACACATAATTCTTTTTTATATCTACGAAGTGGCATACAATTTTTTGTTCAATAAAAAACTAGTTATTATTAAGAATTTTGGCATGTTGATGACCGAAAGTTATGAAACTTCTATTTAATAATTTATAATATTTTGTATGTGGCAGAGCTGACATTTTAATAACTCAATAGTGTTTATAAAATCTACATCGTATAATCCTATTTCCACTGTAAGGTACAAAAATTAAAAGAAACTTAAAGTTAAGGACACTTTTTTTTTTTTGAAATTATTAAAATAATATCAATGGTCAAAAGTAAATATAAGGTATTAAATTCTTTTTAAACGTATTTTTTAATGTGAAAGTTTGAGAATTATTTTTGTATATTTTTTCAAAAAAGTATCAAAGGTAATAAGTAAGTATTAAGTATTAAAATTACACTAATCATTAAACTTCTAAGAAAGCAGCTTCGTCTTTGAGGCGAACGTATTTTCGCTCAGTGTGTACCTGCTTGACGTGTGCCCGGCGCTCGAACTGAATGCCGCCGGGATTGTGATCGGCGATGCCCATTATTGAATTTGTCGGGCTTTCGGTGGTGGTAGCACTGCTTGCGGGATCGGCAGCCGCACTGCTTTCGGGACTCTTAGCGGTACTTGCGGGGGTGACTGCTGCTGCGGCTGCTATCAGTGGTGCCGCTGCGGGCAATGAAATGGAATCCACATTGCCCTCCATCAAGGCCTCGGCTGCTTGCAGTATTCGAGGTCCTGTATTTTGGCTGCCTGGGTTTATGTCGGGACTGCTTCTGGTGCTGCTTCCCGGCCCGCTTTCGTTACCCAAACGATTATTATTGTTATTATTATTATTATTATTATTATTGTTATTTAGGCCAATTTCAATGACAATCTTATTGGGTTGCTGCTGCAACATCTGCTGTTGCTGCTGCTGCTGCTGTTGCTGCCGCTGGAGATTCTTGGGATGTGTTGCCGCCTGAATGTAGTTGAGATCGCTGCGAGAGAGATGATGCTGCTGGAGCGTGGAATACTGTTGCTCCACGAGGGCGGCACGCGTCTGGGCCGCCTGATGGCCCCCATTGGCCGCCGCCGAATCGCTGGCGACCTTCTCGCGCAGCTTAACGATATTCGATATGTTAATGCTGTTCGTCAGCGTGATGCCCGTGATGCAGACCAGGATAATGGTCAGTACAACGCCGCAGATGACAAGGGTGGGCATGCGGAAGCATTTCCGGCTGCACATGGTCGGTCGTCTCCTCGGGTGGATTGCGGCAGAAGAGGCATGCAGCAGACCGGCGAAATAGATGGATCACAAGTTTTTTCTTCGAATTGTAAGTTTTCTTCTAGATTTTGTAATTTGAAAACTTTGCTTTGTAATTTTTATTAGCAATTCGCTTTCTTTTTATTTTAATTGAAGGTAATTTTTAGCATTTAGTTTTCTTTTTACACTTTTATTTTTGTTTTCTTGCACTCTTATTATTATTATTTCTGTTTGTTGTATTTCATAACTTTCTTTTAGGTTGTTAAATATTTCCATTTGTTTTAATTTTAGTTCAGCAAATGTTTGTTTATTATTTAGCAAGCCTCAAGCTTCTTTTTTTTTTGTGTCCAATTCGCGAGATTTCAATGTTTTTGTTGTTGTTAGCAGAGCGCGAGGAGCTTCACAAGTTTCTCTAGTTATTTGTTTATATTTTTTCGCGATCGCTTCGCGTTTCGCTCTGCTTGCCAGCTGAAACGCGAATGCAGCTGGAAAAGCTTCGAGCACTGCTTGGTGCTTGACTGCTGTAGCTGCACTCCCTCTCTCTCTCTCTCTCTCTGTCTCTCTGCACCACTGCTTGCTGTCGACCTCTTGCCTACTCCCCCGCTCTCACGGAGGCTTGGTGAGGCGGCCTGTTAGAATCACCTTGAGAGAGCAACGCAGCAGCCTCTCAGCTGATGCCGTCGCAGCTGCGCAGCTGTTGCAAACGGTTTTGTTTTTGTTGTTGTCGTTGTTGTAGTAGCATGATGTCGACGGTTGTGTTTGTGTGTTGGAGAGTTTGGAGTATTTTTTTATGTGCAGATTTGTGTTGTTGCTGTTCTACTTTTCGTAGATTTTGCTTTTGTGGTTTTGTGTGTCTTTGAATCTTTTTTGTTAAGTTTACTGACTGTTGTTGTGGTTTTTTGTTATTATTTTATATATTTATATTGTTTTTGTTTATTTGTCTTTTATTGTAGAGATGTTGTTGTAGTTTATTCAATTCTATTGTCGAGTTCTTTTTGTTGTTGATGATTAACGCTGTTGTTGATTTGTTGTTTATATTTCTTGATTGCTGATGGTTGGTGTTTTTGTTGAATTTTTGTTAAATTACTATTATACTTTTGATGAAATTGTTGAGTTGTTGATTTACAAATTTTTTTTATTTGATGTATTGTTGAATTGTTGTTTTTTTTTACTTTTTTTTTTGCTGTTAAATATTCGTTGTTGATTTTATTGTAGTTTCGATTTTGTTCTTTAATTGTTAATTGGCGTTTTTACTGCTCACTACATTTAAATAAAAAATACAATTATTATATTTAATGTAATGTTAGTCATAATTTCATATATATAATAGCAGGTAACATATCAATCTGCAGCTACTGCTTTTATGAAACTTGTTGTCGTTTTGCTATAACTTGTTTTGAAGTTGTTGATTTTGTTAAAGTTATCAATTATTGCAACAATTTTTGCTGAAGTTTATTAGTTTGTTTTTGCTTGTTACTTTGTTACGCTGTAAGCATTCTTTATTTGCTTCACAAGTTGCAATTCTCCATGTGATTTATTTAATTGCGGCGACTGTTTATATTTGCACTGGCTTAGGCTTGTTTTTATTTTTGCCTTTTCACGTTATCTTCCAAAAATAAACAAAAGGCACTTGAAAACGCAGCGAGCGAATGCAAGTCGTTGAAAATTTAACTGCTTTTATACAAGTGCTGTTGTTGTTGTTGTTGTTCGTTTTTTGAGGTGTGGCAAATACAGCGAAAAAATGTTATTGAGACATCCAAAAAGTGTCAAGTGCATTTATATTTTTATTTAAATAAACAAAATCATTCATATATAAATATGTTCATTTAATACCAATAACTTGAATTAATAAAGTTCTGCACTGCTTGTTTTGCTGAATCTATCGATTATATTAGCTTATAATGCAGACCGCAAAATGTTAATGAAACGTTCGCCACTCCTTTCTCTTTTTTCCTTTCACTATCATTCCTATCCATTTCCTGAGCCGTTCAACCTTGACTATCTTGACTCTCTCTCTGCCTCTCTCTCTCTTTCTCTCTAGCTTTCCATTCAAGTTACTTTGTGTAATGCCACCGTAATACCCTACTCTGTATATTCCCAAAGCTAGGCCCCAAAAGGCTTTTAAGACAAAGAGATATTGACAGCAACTTACACCTTTTTATTTATTTTATTCTCTTATTTGTATGCTTTGTAATTGAGCAACAAAAATTGTTTAAAAAAGGTATGGTGTTAAGGGAAGTTAAAAAAAAACTTTAAATAATTTGCGAATTTAATTGTAATATATAAAGATAATTTGCCTTTTGACACTAAAAATTACTACTTAAAAATGTTTTCGTTCTACTTTTTTTTACCCAAATCATAATTTTTTATAGTAGGTTTACATTTCTTAATTTAAAAAAAATCCTAATCATTCCTCTGTCTTTTTAAGAATACTTATTATTATGAGAGTATTTCAAAGTCGTCTATACTTTTCCTAACGGATTTCTTCGCCTTTCTGCCTTTGTGTGGTATTTCTGTTCTCCTTTTTTTTTTGGAAGGCGGATTTAATCATTCATTTCATGGGATCTGCACACGCGTCTTCAGAAAAGGGGTGGTGGGCGCTGAGGCGCTTGGCTGGGGGTGGCAAGGGGACACTTTGCGGATTTAATTGAGCCGACACGCACGCACACACACAACACACAACACACTACACACAACACACACACGCCACAGGAACGACTCTTGCGTGTGTGTTTGATGGACTTGGAAATTTCATTTAATTGCATATTAACGCCTGTTGCCTAGACGAATTTATTTCGCCTTCTTCGCCGTCTTGGGCTTTATTTTATTTGACTTTTTCCCTTCCTTTTTTTTTTTTTGTGTTCCAAAACATTTTTTTGTCGCTATTTATTTCAATTAATGAAGCTGCGTCTTTTGTCGCTCAATTAATTCGAGGCAAAAGGGCTCTCCACACGATTCTTTTGGGCGGGAAATGGGGGAAACTTGGCAATGGATTTCAGTTTTAATTAAGCAATTTTAAGGGTTTATAATTACTTGTTTTTTTTGTGATAAAGCAATAAGAAATCTAGTAGGAAATATTGAGAAATACTTGAAAAATTTTTTGGCAAAACCTTTAAAAATATTGTTACAACAATTAACTACCAAAATCCAATTATAGAAAAATCTATAGAATTTATATATTATAATCTTGAGGTTGGAAAATAGAAAATTCCCTTTTGCAGTCTCAGAAAAACTGTGCCCAGCCAGGCATGTATGCCAGGCCATTTCTGTATGGTAAATTGCATAATAACAACATCCATCAAGAATAAGAAAGGACGAAGAAAGGACGAGCTGCTGCTGCTGCGGTGCTGCTGCAACTGAAGATATATATAATATAAGATGTGCGGCAACGGCAATCTTTGGCGTTTCATCTTAATTATTTTCAACAGCTTTTCATAAAATTGCGGCTCAAGGCGAACGGCAAACAGATTGCATTACAACAAGTTGTTGCACCAGGCAAATCGTTGGGAAAAGAGGGGGGGAAAAGCTGCCAGGAGCAAACTTTATTAAATTTACGCAAGTAAATTGCAATTTATATTCTCTGCCCCTTGCTACCCTGCATTCGCTTATCCTGGCTCTTATCCTTCTTGAAAACTTTATGGCCAAGAGTCGTTTTAAATGGCATAAGGCAGGTGGCGGCGGTGGCAGCGGTGGCGCAACGGTGCGTATGCTTAATGGCCAAAGGGCTGGCCAAAATAGATGGCAACGGTGCGTATGCTTGATGCGGGACTGCAGTGCAATTTGCACTTTCACTCTATTTGCTTGTCTTTGGTCTTTGTTTCGCCATGAAAGGCAATTAAAGTTGAAAATTGTTTAATCTAACGTTAACTTTATTACCTGGTTTTGTGTGTTTTGTCAAGTCTAGTTTGTTGGAATTGATCAAAAGTTGAATTGAATTTAAAATTTACAAACTTTTTGCTTTTATTTTTAACTTCTAATCAAAAATCTATATTTCTTGATTTTATTTTTCTGGTTTAAAGTTACAGCCCCTTAAAATTGGGCTTAGGGGGCTGGACACGGTGTCCAGCAGCGAACATTTCCCCCTCCTCATTTTTCGTCCTTTTTTATGTCCTGCCTGAACGCATTATTTTGTCATTTGCATTTGGCTCTGCATTTTGGCCTTTTCCCCCCTGGTTTCCTTTTCTTTCAGCAGCAGCAAAAAATGTTCATTTCGAGGCACGTCTAGTTTGGATTTTTTTTCCCCTGTTTTTCCAGCTTTTCCTGCTGCTGCTGCTGTTTCGTGCTTTGTTCTTGAGGGCAGATGTTTTCCTTTGGCTGCATTTCCCCTAACCAGCGGAAAATTCAAATCCCAAATCCAAATCCAATCCCAAGGCTCTTTTTCCCAACGCCGTCCTTGGGCCAAGTCGAAGTTGCGGCGGCTCGCTCTTTTCCTATTTTTTTGGCCCTGTCAAATTCCGCACAAAATCGAGTTAACTTCCCGGCAACGAAATACAAAATACAAAATACAAAATTCTCATTCGGCATGCAACCTCTGACCCACTCATCATCCCCCCAGCCCCAGCCCCGGACCCCAACCCGGGGCCTTCTGGCTAAATCAACAAACAAACTGCGACATCATCCGCATCCGCATCCGCATCGGCATCGGCAGCCTCGTGTCCTTGCGAATCCTGCATCTGCAACGTGTCTCTAATTAGTGGAACTATTTGCCCAGCGAAATAAGTAAAAGGGGCCTGGCTTTCTTTTCCTTTCCCCCTTTTCTTTTGACCCTGTTTTTTATGTTCGCCTTATTCTTACTTTTGCGATAATTGTGTTAATTGTGGGAGATTTTGTCCAATTTAATTGACATTTTGTAGTATTTCAATGAAAGTGTTATTTAAGTTTATTTAACTAAACTATATTTAGCTAGGACATTATTTATTTACACTCAAAACTCATGACTTGAGGTGTTGCCAGGACCTGTGATTCAATGGCAAATTGATTTGCTTTTAGCAATTTGACTTTGAGCGTTTTGCATGCGGCACGTGCCGTTGACAGGACGAGCAGGCGAAAGGACACAGTGTCATCGCTGGTCACTGCATTGGCTACCTTCCGACTTTGGCTTGGACAGCTGCTCGTCCTGCTCCTGCTGCTTTTTATTACCCAGCTGGGCGGTGCACTCGGGGCGTATACGTAATGTGTCCCGCTGGGCCTTAGTCCAACGCCTCTCTCTCTCCTTTTTTTTTTGTATTTTGTGTGTTTTGTGTTGAATGTCTGTCTGTGTGCGTGCGGTGCAGTGCAGTGCAGTGCGGTGCGGTGCGGTTTTAAAAGCCAAACAAAAGGACAAGGACGGGCAATGAGCAGTAAGCAGGCCGTCTATTGCAGGCACTTTGAATTATTAAAACTGCACCACAAGGATAACAATAACAAGAGCAGAATCTAAACCCATACTCTCTCCGGCTCCCGCTCTATGTGTCCCTGTGAGTGCGAGTGTCCTTTTTGTCGTGTTTTGTGCATTTGACAACGCAAAACGAAAGACATACAAATAGGAAAAGCACATAGAACATTTTAATTTTTGCCTTGTTTTTCAATTTTCTTTTATTTAAAATTTTTTTATAAAGCAAGTTCTCTTTGGTGGAAGTTTTTAGTTTCTACTAGGATTTGTGTCCAGAAATCGATGTTAGACTTAATTAGTCAATGCCAAACGTTGACAGCACATGAAGGAGACAGTCGAGGGATCGAAGGCAGATGCAGAATGCGATTCGTAGTCCTGAGAGAGGCAAGATGATACAATAAAGGACGGATGGCAGCTTGCCAGGACATGTTTAGTACCCGTTTTTACCATCCATAAAGGGGGGAAGCCTTCGCCAGGAATATACGCTCCTCCTTTCCCTCCTTTTTCCCCCTCGCTCTCTCTCTCTCTTGGCACTTTACCACCTGTATTTTCATTCAGGTGACATGCATGTCGTCGTTGTTGCTCCTGCTGCCGAAGAAACAATTTAGCATACTTTTATGCGCCGCTCAATGTCCTTACGAGTGCGAGTGTGTGAGAGTGAGTGCGAGTAAGTGTGTGCATTGAACTCTCGCTCTCTTTCTCTCTCTCTCTCTCTCTCTGCTTCAGACTGCGTAGGGAAAAAGGAGAGGATGGATCTGAATCTATCAAGTCTTTGATTAAAATATTTCAAAAGAAAATAAAAAAAATATATATTAGAAAAGTTTTAATGTGAACTGACTTCCTTTTTAAACTCTCACTTTTTCCCTTTCTTACTTTGCGTAAGTAAAAACAAAGAATGGGGCTTATGAAGTCTTTGGTTTTCCATGAATTTATCAACTCTTTCAATAAATTATTTCAAAGAAAATAAAAGAAATATATTACACAAGTCTGGTCACATTAAAAGCAGCCTCGTTTTAATGTGAACAGACTTCCTTACTAAACTCTGACTTTCTCCCTTTTACACTGTATGAAGTCTTTGGATTCCCTTGAAATTGTCAACTCTTTCAATAAATTATTTCAAAGAAAATAAAAAAATATATATTACACAAGTCTGGTCACATTAAAAGCCGCCTCTTGTGAATCTGGTCAGACTTTCTCATCAGTAAGTAACTGTTTCTGTCTTCCTTAAAGACTTTTGTAAGAAGTGATCATCAGCTTCTCGATCTTTCAGCTTTCGAGTGCTAAATGCATTCGTATATTGACTTTTCTGCCTTCTTGCTTAATTGCTTTGGGTTTGCCATCACCCTTAACCTTTTACACCCCCCCCCCCCCCCCCCCCAACCCCCNTTGGGTTTGCCACCCCCCTTAACCCTTTTCCCCCCCCCCCCCCCCACAGGAAAATAAAACAATAAAAAAAAAGAGGTGGGTAGGAGGAACACACCACCCTCTACCAGTAACCACAAGGAAAGAAAAACCGCATTCGGCTTCAATTGTTGGCTGACAAAATGGATTGTCTGTGTTGGCCAACATCTGACTTTGGCAGTCATCTAGGAAAAGAGATAAAACGACAGGGACAGTCAGAGATGGAGCCATCCAGCCAGAGAGGGAGAGAGAGAGAGAGAGAGAGTAAGAGTGAGAAAGAGACAGCTAGAGAGTGGGCCAGTTATGTAAAGGTGGCCAAGAAGAGAGACGGCAAGAGCAAGGAGGCATCAATTCTGTTGACTGGCGGCAAAAAGACACTTTTCCACCAAAAACGAAACGAAATAAAACTAGATTTTGCAATTAAAATGCAACATGAGAGGCTGAGAGAAGGAGCGGAGAGACCGAGACAGCAAAAGAGAGAGAGGGAGGGCGAGAAAGAGCAAGAGACCAAAACTTTTGTGGCAAAAAAGTCGGCAAATGATTTTTTACAATTTGCTTTCGAATGCAGCACAACAGACGTAAATAAAATGCATGGCAAAGCACAAAACCCCCAAAACACACACACTTGCTATCAGCAAAAAAATAGTTTTACTCAAAAAAAAAAAAATAATAAATTATTAAAACTGTCTCCTATTGCAATTATACTGAATATAGCCTATAGGCTTAAGTCGGAAGAAATAAAGGATATAAGTAATTGTTTACGTTATTAAAATAAAAATAGAAAAATAAATAATTAAAAATAATAATTATAATAATTTTACTGAAATCTGGGGATGTTTACAGAATAAAGGAAAAAAAATCTTAATCTTTGATATATGTCGAAAAATATCGCATTTAACGTTAATATATCAATCTTTTCTTCGAAATAGAATAAAAATTGTAAAAGATATATTGTAATGTATAAAATATCGTAAGCTTTCATAAAACGAACTTATAAGTATGGAAAAATAACGTTGAAATATCGATAATAACGATAACATTGAAAATTATAAGAAAAATTGTACTTTGTTTATTTGCTTTTGATTTTATAAATAGAAAATTCAGTTATCGGAAAATGTAAAAATATCGACTTTAAGGTAAAAAAAAAATATATATATATTTTTATATTCAATTCCTTCCGATTACCTTTCTCTAGCTTTCTTTATTTTTACACAATATTAAGTTTTTCATCCCTTTAAATTTATAACTGCTTATTTCTATATTATTCCGAATATTATTTAAATATCCTCTGCTGTAGCCATAAAAAAATTTTTGGAAAAAAAAACAAGCACACAAAACCCTTGGAAAAACTCAGGTAAAAACACGGAGAAAAGGGTATCAAAGCACCACGCCCCCTCAACTTCCGACGCCTCCTTTTGCACGACCAATAAATTGTTTGTTGTTTTTTTGTTTGTTTTTTGTACTTTGTTGTTTTTTTCCCCCTTTCTTGCTCTTTTTTTTTTATCCAACAGGCGGCGCCACAAGAATTATGGCTGGACACAAGAAAAGGCGTGGAAAGCCCAATGAATTATTAATCAACAAGGAAACGAACAAAAAAAAAAAACAGAACGTGGAAAACCAAAGCGGAAGAACACGAAACAAGTTCTAAAAAGAAGACAAGACCAGCTAGAAGGTGGAAAAACAATAACAGAACTAAGAGGAAAAGTGTATATAAAGAGACCACCAATAAAATATAAATTTCTTTTCTTATAAACCAACAAAAAGAAAGGAAAGACGCCCCAAATATGTTCGCCAAACTTTTATATTCACAAGAGTTAAATGATGCCGAAAAATGGCATAAAAAAAAAAAATATATATATTTTTTTTTATATATATATATTTTTTTTTACCAAAAAAATGCCCGAGTTAAAGGTTTATTTTGGGAAATAACAAAGAAAGGAATTAGTTTTTTAGTTTATTATTTTTACATAATAAGCTTATAAATTATACTGGAAAGTAGAATAAATCATTTAATGCGAAGGAAATCAATACAAATTAAGAAAATCATTCATTTGTTATATCAATAAACGGCTTGAGTTAAATGTTTATTGTGGCAAATGACAAAGGACGGAATTAGTTTTTTAGTTTTTTACATAAATAATAATATAATAAGCTGATAAATTATACTAGAAAGTAAAATAAATCATTTATTGCAAAAGAAATAAATACAAATTAAGAAAATCATTCAGAAAAAAAGAATAAAAATGTAGTTGAAAGCTTTTGCTGCCTCTCAAACCTTGCACTAAAAATAGGTGAAATTTCAAAATGATTTATCTAAAACAGGTAGAAAGAGTACATACATTCAGGTGCATTTTCCAAAGGTTTTCTCTAAAACAAATAGATAGAGTATATAACTTTTGGAGTATTCTTTCCCCCAATTGTATTTGGCTGTAAAAACACAGGGCATCGAGAAGCGATAAATGTAAATTTGTCTTGACATCAAATCAGACGTGTCAAAGTGACTGAATAGATAAACAGGGCGATGGGGACTACGGTGAAAAATGGGGCAGAATTGTTGGGAATTGTTGGGGCAGGTCAACGGCAGTCGTCGGAAAATGTTGGAAAGGCGATGATATAGCCGGTGGTGCACTTTCCCCAAAGAAAGGGGACGCAACGAGGCACAAGGAAGCCAGTTGGCTGGGAAATTCTTTAAATTTCTCGTTATCTCCTTGCCAGAACTTTTCCGTTTTATATATACTTTTTTTTTTTTTGTTTGTATCTCTCGCTTTTATCCCACATATGCCAGCATCAAGTGGATTGTCTGGGTCTTAGCTTTTCTTGTTTTATCCTATTTTTATACCCTGTCAAGGAGTATTACGGGTCTATGAAACATTCAACAATTTAGAAATAATTTTTAAATATATATTGCTTATTCCAGATTAAATTTTTAAACTATATTCAGATGTTTAAATGTTTAAATTAAAGTGTTATATATCTTCCAACTATGCTTTCACTTAAAGGACATTCCAGCTACTCGAAATCGTATCCTTCCTTAAGTATACTCTTTCCTATATTTTCTTCTACATTTTCCTGTATCTTTTGGCGCATCCTTCTTCTCTCGCTCCTCCCGTATCGCCGCTTAAGTGCACTCGAGTTGCCTGTAAACAAACACATGACTTGCCCCCAAAGGGGACGTGGCAGGGAGAAGAGGTCCTGGTCCTGGTCCTAGTCCTGCTCCTGAGAACATGATACGCTTTTGTCTAGCCTCAAATGCAATCCTCCCAGTCAGGAGCAATGCGGAATGCCTAAAGATGCACTTTGGACACGGAGTGAAAAAAAGGGAATAAAAGACAAGGCTCTTCTCTCAATCTCTCCTTTCCTCCCTCCTCCTCTTGGAAAACAAATTATCTTCCTCTTTCGCCAGTAAAAGCTCTCTCTGCTGGAAAATTTGTTTATTACTTTTCAAGGTAGAACTTGGCAAGGGAAATCGGTTAAATGTCACGGCAGATTCGATGAATTTTGATAAATAAATGAAAATGTGTGTCCTGGAAGTGTTTGTAGTTTGGAGGAAGGACAAAGGCGCTTGCTTTAAAATACAGGATACATTACAATTTGATATTCTCTCCCTCTCTTTTTTAAGGTTTTATTTTTTGGATTTATTTCTATATTAAGATTTAAATGTACGTTTTGTTCTGTAAATGATATATGGCTTTGACTATCTTTTGAAAGCTTTAAAAATAAAAGAAGAATGTTGTTGAAATATGATCTTGAAGTGTGTTGTTGAAATATGTTCTTGAAATGTGTTGTTGATATATGTTGTTGAAATATTTTACAACTCGCAAATCAAAACTTTGATTATCTTTTCAAAGCTTTAAAAATAAAAGAAAAATGTTGTTGAAATATGTTCTTGAAGTGTGTTGTTGAAATGTGTTGATGATATATGTTGTTGAAATCTTTTACAACTCGCAAATCAAAACAATAACAAAGTTTAAAGCCAGATAGATGGATAAAGATATCCTATCCCTAAAAGTCGTATGTCTTTCATATGATTTTATTGAAATTTTTGGAAAAACTCTGCAGTTTTTTTACAGAAATTGAGATCTGTAACTAATTCTGATAACTGGTTCTGATAATTGATATTTTCTCTCGTTCCAGGGTACCAATTTACTATAATTAGTGTATACTGTACACAGTCTTTACTCTGCATTTTCCACCATATTCCAGCATCTTTTCCGCTGTCTCCTTTCGGCTGGTTATTATGATGCTCAAGTGAAAAATGACGCATTATGCGTTACTTTCAATGTGTGAAAGCCGCTTTTCACGATATATGTGTGTGTGTTAGTGCCTGTGTGTATGTGTGTGTGTGTGTGTACTTTGAGCAAGTGTTTAAACGTTAAAATGTAACCCCTTGTGGCCACACACATACGCATAAAAGCCATGCAGAGTTTGTCTAGGACCGACGAGATTTTTATGCGAAAATTTCAACGTGTTTTTATTTTTGTACATTTTCCATATAGCTATCTCTGTTACTCAGCGACATCCTTCTCCCTTTTTATATTATTATTATATATACGTATATATATATTTTTTTATTTACTGCTGCTGTGAGATTTTCGCGCGTGTGAAGAATTTTTCTTACCCGCTGCGCGATTTTTTTCTATTTAGTTTTAGCTCTTATTTATATTTATATTTTTTTCTTCTGCTTCCTTGACATCCTGCTGAGTGTCCCCAGTTCCCGCAAAGTTATTTTTCCATCTTTTTTCTTGTGTTTTCATTATTATTTCTCAGGGGGATACCGAGTTGGCGCCATTTTCCCAGAATTTTAAGTGGAATTTCGCTTGATTAAAATCTGAACTTTTATGCAACATTTGTGAAAGTCCAAACAAGTCTAAGGAATAAATGAAAGTCCTTGAATTAGAATACTAATAATATTATACAAATTAAATACTTCTTTTTGGTTTCAAAAAATTGAGTAAATAAAGGTTTTTCCCTGTAAAAGTTAAAGGGTTTCTGCGAAGCTCATAGAAATGCAATGAATACTTTCATTTTAATTGCCAATCCATTTTTTGTGAAAAATATAAAGAATGACTGGAAAAGCCAACAGTCAATTTTCATTTTATTACAATTCCTCGAATTCCTATCATTCTGGTCGAAATAAATGCAAGAAACTATTTACCAAAACGATTCTTTTTGGCAAAGGTAATAAATATTTATACGATTTCACGCTGGCATAATATAAAATGCAATGCCAGTTCGTCGTTTTTAATTTGCGAAAGAAACCATAAATTGTAATTGTATCGTTTTTCCATGTACAAGTTTTCCCTTTTCCCCGCCGCATTTTCCCCATTTTCATTGTCACAGTATTTTATGCATTTTTCTGTTAACAAATACAAACAGAGTAACCAAAAAAAAATACAAAATAAAAGGCAGCGATGGTGTCATCAACACATTGCACTTCCGTTTCCGCTTTCGCCCAGAGTTGGCCACAATTAATGGCCAAGCAAACAATAAGTTCGCCTTCTTCCTCTTCTTCGGGCCACATCGACAGTAACAACAACAACAACAACAACACCAACAACAAGGGAACCTATTGTATCTGTTGTTTCGATGCTTAATTTGTGAGTGTGCACAGTACAGTGATCGCTCGCTAATTGCTTACTCTGTTCTGGCTTAATTTTAAGTTAAGTCAAAAAAGTCGCAAGGAAATTACTTGATGACATTTTTAGAGCATACTTTTGGGCGGTTTTTAAGTTGATTTTCAACAATGTATTGTTGAAATTACAGGACTCGCAATAAAATTATTTTTTATTTATTTCACCAATAATTCATCAATAAATTAAAATACTCAATATTTCTTTCATACTTTTTAAACCAAAATAAACCTAAAAAGGCACTATTTTGGTAGTTGAAATTTAAAGAGATTTACCCAAAGCTATCTTCAAATATTTTTCAAAATTACTCTAAAGTAAAGAAAGATATTTTCTTAAATAGCAGCAAATGCCTTTCTAAATGAAAGTTTTAAACTATATTTTAGTTCTATATAAAACCATATTATTCCTAAAAAAATGTTCAATTCAATCAGAGACATTATTAATAGATTTTCTGTATATTTTTTTAGCAATTAGCAATTGGCTAGCGACCACTGTCGGCACGTATCGGCAGTAAAGTAGCCAACGGATGCCTGCTCCTGCATTTTGCAGTTGCATTTGTGCAGTTACAGTTACACCTGCTGCAGGTGTAGCCTTGAAGCACCAGCACCAGGACAGCCAGAAATACGCACAAACACGCACGAATCGCGGCAAACACTTGCAAACACAGACCGATGATGAATTCGCGCCGTAGGCCGTAGGCCCGTCGATGCCGACAAACAAAATGGCAATGTTAGTAAACGAAGCTTTGATTCGTGTGGCGTTACGGTGGCGTATACGTTACGTTGACGTTGACGTTGCGTATACGACGCGTGGCGCGCGCGTCCTGAAAAAAAAGGAGTTGACGCTTCCAGCGCAGGCGAGACATTAAACGCACCGCAGCCAAACGGCAACAGAAGAAGCCCAAGTCCAGAAAAGCAGCACCAGCACCAGCAGCAGTAGCAGCAGCAACAACAGCAGCAGCAGCAACAACAGCAGCAGCAGCAGCAGTAGCACCAGCAGAAATATCAGCAGCAGAGAAGCCAGACAGCGTGGCTTAGTTACCCTATCCCCCAGATACTCCTCCATCCCATAATCCTCCCGAAACCCAAGTGCCGAACAGGGAACACCGAAGCAAGCCGAGCTCCAAAGTGAGCCGAAATCAAAAGACGAAGCCAAACGAAACGATTTCCGAATCCCGACTGCAAGTCGAGAGCTGTCGAAAAACAAGCGACTGTTGGACTTATACAGAATAAGGAATACCCTTCATGCACTGATATTTGAAGTAACTTTTTATACAAAACTTGAAATTCTTAGCTTAAACTCAGATTCAAAAAAATTATTCAGATGCAGAACATTTTTGAACTTTTAGCTTAGGCAATTTATATTATAGAATAAGCTTTTATTTGGATATCTGTATTATAAAAACTTTAAGAAACGCTCTAGTTTTATTATTTATATAAAGATAACATAGATTAAATGACAAATTCTGTAGATTTTTAATACATTTTAAGGGAACAACATGAACGAAAACGATATATACAAAAAGAACTGAGTCAAGTCTACGTAAAATAGCATAAAAATTGCATTCATCAAATAGTTTTCAAAATATTTATATGTTTAGATTGAATATATGTTTGATAATAAGCTTTATAATTAAACCTAATGTAAGTCTTTTTCAAAAATGCATTAAACTGGCTTCTATTTTTATAATCTTGCATAATTTCAAAAAAAATAATATATATAAAACGAATCATTACAAATTATTAATATATAATAAGAAACAGTATTTAAAATTGTTGTGAATAAAATCTTGTAAGAAAAATCCTTAAAAACTATTTTATAAAATTTTATTAATAACATTTCAAAGCCAATGAATGCACCAATGAACTCAAGCCGCACACTGTATTTTCGTAGTAACCAATCCACGTTCAGCAATATTTTTTGGCGCCAAAAAAAATCGTGCGTAAGCTCGAAAAGCTTTCCAGCAACAAAATATGCAAGCTTTTCGCAAGCTTAGCGACAACTGCAGCGGAACAAAGTGGAAATTGGAACAAACTGCCACCGAAGCTGAGCCAACGTTTTGCTCTCTTCAGTCCAAGTTGTACGATGAACGAGGGTGAAGGGTTCCATTCTTATTTGATGATTTCAAAATTGCAGTTTTGCAAAATTTAGCTAAAATAATATTACATTTTTTAAACTTTGGGAATGGTTTTTGAAAAAATACAAATTGTATTTAGATTTTTTTGGGTTATTCATTTTGGTTTTGGGTTATTCAATGAAATCCATTAATAACTAAACATTTAATTGTTTTTCTATTAAGCCAAGTCGAGTTGAAAAAACCTGCTGACTGTTTATTGGCTTGTGTAACACTCATCCACAAGTGAGCTTAACCATAAACGCTCCAACTTAATTAGATTTATTTTTTATTAGTTTTTTTTGTTTGCAGTTGAACTACCTAATAAGAGGTGTATAATTGTTACCGCACAAATGAAATCAAATCGATTCCATTATTAATTGTTAAATGGATTCCATAATTAATTGGAAGCTTGTGCCATTTTATTATTATTATTATTACTTTTGAAAAGATTGACTTAAGTGTTAGTTTGATAAAGAGTACTTTTATTTCTTAGTATAAAAATATTATCTTAATGCTTATGGCTGCCTAGAAAGTATTTACTGGATTTGTTTCTGTTAATATACGATATCTACTCGAGAATTTTAGCTTAGCAACAAATTCAAGATAAAAACTTGTTGCCTTTTTGCTTTTACAAATTCGTTGTCAGAAAATTTGAGGCCATTTATTTTTGGCGCTGAAACAATGTACACATGTTTTGGAATTACTAACAGATTGTTTTTTCGAACAGTAGTACTTGGTTTTTTGCTTTCTAAAAACCAAAACCTTTATCCTGATTTTCATATTCCCTAATTTCTTTTTAAATTAGTTTTTTGTAGAAATTTAGTAAAAATCATAGCGACTTTCTCAATAATTTGTATGTTTTTTTTTTTTAAACGAAAACCACTATGTGTTTCGCTCGATAAACATGATAATGACCATGAGCAAACACACATAACTATGTATTTTTTGGTATGCTCGTTCAGCTTATATATTTTCTTTTTTCGTTATTGTGAGTCACTGTCAGCGAACGGAATAATGCCACCGATTGTGGCAAGCCCGAAAAAGTTCCACGGTTATTGACACATTCGCTTCTATTTTGGATCTATTCTTTATATTCCTCTCCATGTCTCTCCATTTCACTTTTTTGTATGCACAGCACGATATTTGGTGAAAGCCGGGCCCATGTTCGGGGGCGGAGGAGTACGAACCAGACGGAGAGTTCATACGACAAACATATGGAACCGTGTCCCCTGCCTTCTTTGTTTATTAAATAAAAAACACAACTAATTAATGCAAATATTGTTGATATGCTGAATCAATAAATAAAAATGTATAGTAAACATTGGTCTTATTGTTAAAATTATAAATAAAACATAGGTATCATCTTTCTAGGGTTCTCTTCTGAAGCACTTTTTCATTAAATAAATAAATAAAATATTGTAAAAATAAGAATTATTGTACCAATTAGTTAACTGCTTTCAATTTCTTTGATCTAGGAATATAAAGACAAAAATTTTTATTAATATTTCATTGCAAAATTCGAAACTGCAAAATGTTGCCATCAATTTCTTATCGTAATTTCAAAGACATCAAGTCATACAATTGATAAAAGTATGTATTTCCGTTCTTGGAAGATCAAACACCGAAGCAATTTAGATAAATTTGATTCGACGCTTTTTAAATAGGCGGCGTGCCAGTGTCTTTCATCGCCGCTGCACTCAATGTAAATATGTACGCAATGACTAAATTAACAAAGAGACCTCACCCAAAATGGGTCAACATTGTTCTAAGGCCAAGCCCCCTTGCCCCTTGTCCGCCTTCCTGATTTCCCTCTTCTTTTTTTTTCTTTTTTATTTTATTTTTTGCCCACAAAACAGGCAGCAACTGGTGGTGGCATGAATAGAAATGTTGGAAAATTTCTATGCTTCGCGTCGTAGCTACCAATTTTTGGTCAAGGACAGTTTGTACAGTGCTTTAAGGGTCTTACTATAGCTAATAGTAGTTTTGAATTTTTGTAGAAAATTAATAAATATAATTTAATATTTAGTAAATATTTAATATATATCATTTCAATTTTAAAACAATTGAATGGTAAACTTGAAAGTTATTAAAAAGTAAAGTCCAACATTATATTTGTCTCGCTTGCACTTGCACTGATTGGGCTCTTAAGGTTGTAAAACCGGGAATCATGGGTTTAAGTTCAGGCTTATTTTTTTTTCTTTTTTTTAATTTTTGTAACTATTTTAAATATTAAATCAATCAAAGTAATACTCTCAGAGATAGATACATATAGTAATATTTACTGTCAACTTATACTTGTATTTTTTAAGATCTTTAATCATAATTGGACCATTCTGCAGCCTATTTTCCTTATAGCTTTTATTAAATACCAATTTGTATATAGAGTTTAAATAACTATATATATTATAATGTATTTAGTTAACAAATGATCAAATATACAATTTATATAATATCCCTGATGCATTGGAATTTTTAGATGGCATATCAATAAATCGAAAAGAAATCATCGATTCGGTCTGGCCATTCGCAATTAAGTGGCTTAAAAGCGTTGCATCATTTCGAATTGCAATTTCGACGCAAAATTTAATGCTCAACTAGCCCTGAAAATTATTGAAATTACTATTCCATATATATATATAAATATAGTGCGCGTACTTTGTATAATATATAAGTATATATACAGTAATATGGTCAGTGAACAGATTGTCTCTGTCCATGCCATCTGATGATGGGTTTTTAATGCGTGTTTAAATGGTTCGTTGAGTGAACCGTTGCTGGCAGGCTGTCAACCGTGCCACTAAGTAGTGTTTCAAATTTCCATTTCCATCTGCCTTTGTCCATTGCACAATTGCGTGTTGCATGCTGCATGTTGCATGTCATCTATTCATAAGGCCATATGCAGGAATCACCAGTTTATGGTGTGAGCTTCTATCTCCATCTGTCAGATTTATTGATTCAGTTTTCAGAGCTAAGCTTTACAGAACAAATAAGTTGTAATGGGTATTAGGATTGGGGTTTTTGGGTTGGTTTTAAGACGGTTTTAAGTTGGTTCTAAGATGATTAATTTTAAGATTGTTTTAAGGTGGTTTTAATTTTGTCTTAGGTTGGTTTTAAATTGTTTTAAAGATGATTTTAGGTTTGTTTTAAGATGGTTTTAAGTTGTTTTAAGGATGGTTTTGGGTTTGTTTTACAATATTTTTGAGTTGTTTTTTAGATGGTTTTAAGTAAATTTTTAATATGGTTTTAGGTTGGTTTTAATTAGAATTTATGATGGGTTAAAGGATGCTTTTAAGCTTATATAAAGTTGCTTTTAAGATGGTTTCAAACTCTTAAATATTAAACAATATTCACAGTAAAGTAGGAATTAAATAGAATTAATTTAAATTAAATTTAGTCATGATTTTAAAGAGAAATTAATGTAAATTGTATTAGCAGCCCCATATCTGCTAGGAATGAAGATATACATATATTTTTAAGAAACGAAAACAATCAAAAGATTCGATTCTTTCAAAATTAAATAATTTATTCAATACATTTCCTAAAGACACATGCTTAAAGTTTACACTCAGCCACTTGAAAAGCAAGTTACTCCAAAGAACGTTTACCCTTTAATTACCGCATTGTGATAAATAGGGGGAAACAAGAAGAAATAAAGATGCAAAGATACAAAGATACAAGAATCTGGGGAATCAGAGAAGAAATAAAAACGAAATCGGATTAATTAAAGCCCGAGGCAAGGCCAGAGATCGAAATACCATTCGTTACTTTTAACTTAAAAGCGAAACTGAGAACTGAAAATCATTCGCAGAGATTCCGATGCCAATTGAAGCTCGATCGGTATGCCAATCACTTGAATTTAATTAAAGTGTGACTAATGGAAAAGCCACCAATACGGGAAATAAGTTAAGTTGCAGCATCTCTCGCCGATATTCTAAAGAAATCACAATGCAATTGATTTGCCTTTTGTTTGCTGTGTGTGCGAATGTTTTGTCACTATTTTAAGGCAATAAATTAGAACAAATACACGGAATGGAATGGTGTGGAGGCAAAAGTAAGAAATGAAAAAAACAAAAGAGAAGCGACGACTGCGGAACGATCGACGCTTGATTCACTTTTTTTTTTTTTTTGTTGTTTCTTTTCTTCTCTTCTTATTCTGGTTTCCCTCTCCATCTTCATGGGATGTGTTGGTGCGTTGGTGTTGTTGCCGATTCCAATGATTATTCCACAGATTTTATTTTCTATTCACAGCCTCAGGCCACAGCAACAGATTCTGGGTCACTGGGGATCGAGCAAGGCACGGAAAAAAAATAATAATAAAATAAAATAAAAAAAAACTAAGCTAAAAGCTAGGGGATAAGCATGAACAACAAAAAATAAATAAAATATATAACCAAGACTTGCAAACTTGCTGTGGAATTTATGATTGCGTTAATTGGTTTGGTGAAAATTAAGGTTTATCTGGGAAGAGCTCTTGCTCTTGGGATTATGATGTGGCCAAAGCAGTGGCAAACATTGTTTGGGGCGACATTCGTATGTATTTTTTTTTTTTTTTTTAATTTTCCTCTTTTTTTCTCCATAAACAATTAAGCGGTACTGATTGTCACGGAAGCCCAGCGAGAGAAAGAGAGAGCGGGGATCACAGCGTTGGGGCAGCGGAGCTCCAGAGGAAGCACAAGTAGCGGAATGCTGATAATTGCCCACGTTGCAAAATAAGAAAAAAAAAATGCGGAAAAAATACACACAAACACACTCGCTGGGTAACAAAATAAATAAATGCCAAATTAGAGCAATGGACAAAATGCGTGGCGGCAAAAAAAAAAAAAAAAAAAATTATATAAAATATAAAAACAAATATAAAAAAAAACGCGCTGAGTTGTGCAAGACAGAGCGAGCGATAACCCCGCGGAGAGAGGTGAATATTTGCGGTAACTGAAGTGATCATTTCGGATCAGAAAATCATTTTTAGCACCGGAGAGTTCTTAGCTAATGAATATATTACCAAATGTGTATAGATTTTAATTTTAAATATTATATATTTTCAAAAACTGCAAAAATCTTGAATAAGAAACGCCAGTTCTTTGAGATAATATAATCTATATCTATTATACAATATATTTCATCAATACAAATGAATATCGTAACAAGATCTCTGATCTAATTAACCTTTAAAATCTAAAACTGCAATTTAATTTGAATTATAGTTCTTTTTTGTTACTCATAGTTAAACAATTGTTAAATTGTTATATAATATCTCCTTTTTAACTGAAAATATTATCCTTTTTTTAAAAACTACAAAATTTCTTTTCAAGAAATTCCAGTTCTTTGGGATAGTATAGCCTTACTTTGCTTTACGATAATATTTTTTTATCAAGTTAATTGATCAAGTTAATTAAAATACTTAAAATAATATCAAAATAAATAGCTTAACAATATCTCCAAATTAAAAACCTTAAAAAAAAAGAATAAAAATCGTATATATGAATGTGTATACTCGAAATAAAGCCGTAATCTCTTAGTATGAAATATATTCTTAAATATAATATTATATAAACACTTATTTCTATACACTTGCATCTAATGATCAAAAGTTAAGATTCTTAACGATCACAGATACTTTTTTTAATACAAATTCTCTACCGATTTATCTGAAAACTGCCATTCGTATGTATTTTGAGTAATAATAACCGAATCACTCACCTCTTTGACCTTCTGGCGTCGCTCCTCCAGCGTGGCATCCAGCGTATCCGGCGCCTGGGGATTGCCACCGCCTCCGAGCGGCAGATGCACCTGTTGAGCGGAACTCTGGCCGTTGACTATTGGCTGACTGGGACCTCCTACTCCTACACCACCGTCAACGTTTTGAACGGGGGCTGCCAGCACAGGTATGGCCGCATGCTGGCCATCCTCGCCACCGGCATCCCGCTCCTGTTCCCGTTCCCGTTCCTGCTGGTCCATGAGAGCAGCCACCGGAGCCGGTGCCTGGGCTTGAGCCACTGCTTGAGCCTCGCCGGCGGCTGGCGGCTCGTCCAGTATGTCGCCCAGCTCGGCACGGATCTTCTGCTCGAGGCGCTGGCGATCGCCGATAAAGTGAGGATCCTCGCTGCGATGGGGAGCATGGCCTTGGCCGGCAATGGGCGGAGCTGGTATGAAGATCTCGGGCCCGGCCTTCTGGAAGTGCTTGTAGACCCGCAGCACTCGGTCGCTGCCGAAGTTATCCGGCAGTAGGAAAATGCCGCCGAAGCAGAGGAAGCACAGGGTTACCAACACGAGTCCAATCAGACATTTCTCGCGCGAATGGAAGTTCGATTTGCGTCCAATTGGACTAATGCGATACATGGCGTTCTAGTTGAAGTCTCGCGGAAATTTCTTTGTTTCTTCTTTCGCGGCTTTCTTGCTCTTAGCTTTTTTTTTATTTATTTTTTCACAGAAGACTTGCTAAACATTTGGTTCCAGTTTGATTGATATTGATTTGTTTCAGGCTTTTCACTTACAATAGTTTATAAGAGGAATATTTTTACTGTAGATGTGAGATGAAATTTAACGTTAAACTCTTATTTTTGGCTCTTATGAATTAAGGAGTATTCTGTATCCTTGCAGTTTTTATGAATTTCAAAAGAGACTGCAGTAATAATTCATTTTTTACAGGAACTGTCAGCTGTTTTTTGCTCTATTTTGTGTGTGTGGGAGGTTTGCCGGTTAAGGATTTTCTTCCTCTCTCGCTCGTTACAGCCTTTCTCCGAATCTCTCTCTCGCGCTCTGTGCGCTCTCTTGCCGCTGCATTGTTATTGTTATTATTGGGCTATTTTTGGTTGTTTTAGGGACACACACACACGTAAGCAATTGAGAAGGAATAAAAACGAAATGCACAACCAAAAAAGCAAAGACGCCAACAACAACAAAAAAAAAACATACAAAACAAACAACAACAAAAACAAAAAAGGTAATTCGAGGCGATGTCGCTGCGTGGCGTACATGAAATAAAGAAGAAGCACTAGAAGAAAAAGATGAAGAGCCGCAGCAGACACACAGAGACAAGGAAAACAAACACAAACACAGGCGCGTTTATGCGCTGCAAAATAAAAATCGTCTTTGCACTGGAATTTCGCACTTTTATTCGTTTTATTTACAAATTAGTAGGTAAAAAACGGTAAATTGCAAAGGCAACTCCAGTCACTTGAACACTTTTTAAGATTGAATTATGATTATTGATTTGCTATCACTTTTTTACTTTTAAAACAATCTGTTTATTCACTGGAATGTTATCAATATTTTTGTGTAGAATTCCCTATCATTCGTGAGGTTAAATAAGTCGCATTCTCAAGATTTTTTTTTTAGCTTTTTCCACGGAATTTTGAATGACCTTTTTTTTGCTTTAAATCATTTAAACACGTATAACACAATTTGTTGAATTAGTTTTACAGATTACTAGAAAGTTCTTCAAGACCCAAGTTATCACTTTATCTTCAAGTGCATTTGCTTGATTTTCGCGATTAAAATCTAGAATAAATCTCGATTTTGCGGCTATGCATAAACTGCAGGTGAGAGCGATGCGGCACAGGGAGTGCGACAAAGAGAGAACGAGCGAGAGACATTTCACACGCAATAATTTGCAACAACAAAACAGGCGGACAACAATAACAATTATTATGGAATACCGTTACAACGGTACCGCCAACCAGCAGCGCACAACAACAAACAGTAAAAAAATTAGAAAAAATAGCCTCTTTTTTTGCAAAACAAAAAAACGAGAAGATGGCAGACAGGAGATAGGTGATAAAAGAGAGCAAAGAGAAAGGGATGAATCTGAAAGGAAGGCGTCGCTTTGATTTTTTTTTTCTTCTCCCTTTCTCCTTCGCTCGCGCCCTGGCTGCTGCTTCTTCTAGTGTTGTTGTTGTTGTTGTTCTTTGAGGGGGCGGTTTGATAGCAAGGGGAGAGGGGCGTCAATATGGTTAGCCACCTTTGCACTAGCACATTTGTCCGATGCCGCTGCGGTGGCAAATAGGGCTCATAATGTCATTTACAAAACGAATTTCACGCACGCCACGCTCGATTTTTGTTAAAATATCACAATCACAGCAATTTACTTTACGCTCGGTTCCAGTGTGCCCGGGTCGCGCCAATTCGAGTATGCCGCACACGGTCTAAGACATACTAAATTTGCCGTGTAATTGTGGCAACGAACAGCTGTTCACTATACGAGTATATTTTTTAGGCTTAATATTTTTTAATTTTATTTAAATGAAATTTTAAATGAAAAGACATATTTATTTGGTTAGCATATAGTGCTTGTATTGTAGTTTAATTCATATTTACATTTAGAAAGCCGGGAACTTAACATTAGACATATTTCGGAACTTCTCAACACTGTGAACAGCTGATTTTCACTTGCCTGCGTTGATTTTTAAAGTTTCCTCCGAACTATTTCACAATTGTGGTTTATTTCTTATTAATTATTTGAAAAAATTAATACAAAATGGAAAAATTCGTACGGGACTCGCTGTCGAAAATCCTAGATTGCGTGGTCACAGACCAAATGATGTCGTATGTAACCGAATCTTTGGTATAAAAATGCTATCAAGGCATTAATTTTGGTTGTAATTTGCAGAGCAATCTTAAACATCAAAGATGACTACGAGTTCGACAATTATTTCGGGAATTTACTAAGCGAAGACAACGAAGAACACCGCCTCTTCCTGCTTAATTGCCGGAGAATGCTCCTCAGTGGAAAGCAGCCCCGAAATAATGGCAAAAGCAGCAAACCACCGACAACCACAACGCCGATAAAAGGAGGCTCTGGAGGCGGCAACGGGGCAAAGGTAAAGCCCGGAAAATTCGTTAACTTGTATGCCAACGATGGTAAAGTCCTGGGCGACACCATATTGCTGAAGGGCCGCCGGCCCTGCGAGTGCCAGGCGGCGCAGCACAAGCTGATCAACAATTGCATGGGCTGCGGCCGGATTGTGTGCGAACAGGAGGGTTCGGGGCCCTGTTTGTTCTGCGGCGAACCCGTCTTTACGGCCGAGGAGACGCTGCGGCTTGCCAAGGCTTCGCGTGAGAGCAAACCGAATGCAAAGCCAGCAGCAACCAAGCAGGGCAAGAAGTCCAAGGATACAAAGGATACAGCAGCAGCAGCCAAAGAAGCTGCCGCCAAGGAATCCCTCGAGAAGGCAATGGCCCAAAGGGATCGCCTGCTGGAGTACGACAAGAACAGCGAGAAGAGAACGACGGTCATTGACGATGAGCTCGACTACTTCCAGGTGCGCTTTTTGCGCTTTGAATAAAACCTTAAAGAAGGATAATTTTGCATCTTTTCATCATTTAGGAAAACTCCGTGTGGCTGAGCAATGTGGAGCGCGAGAAGTTCGAGAAGCTTAAAGGCGAGGTGCACGAGATGAAGCACGGCAGCCGACTGAATCGCAAGATACGTGTGGACTTTGCTGGCCGTGAATTGCCCGAAGATCTGCCCGTTTCCAAGGAGTACGAACAGCAGGTGATCAACGAATTGGCGGCGGTGTCCAAGGCAGCAGGCGGTGCCTCCAACTGGAGCAACTCCTCCTCTCTCACAGGACACTCGGCCATGGCCTTGGCTCCCATTTCGGATATGGCCAAGCCGCCGGTCTACAAGGTCAGCAAGGAGGCAAAGAGCTGGCCAGCACCGGCAACGGCCAGCGATGGACTTGAGCAGATCTACAATCGAGTGCAGGACAAGGAGCTGATGGAAATGCAGGATATGCGACAGTGCCTGTCGATGCATCAGCCTTGGGCATCCCTTCTCGTGGCGGGCATTAAGAAGTAAGCGAAAATGAAGCTCCTGAGCTTTGGTGACACTTCTTTTCCCTTTTTAATGCAGACACGAAGGACGAGTTTGGTACAGCGAACACCGTGGACGGCTGTGGATTGCTTCCACCGCCAAAGAAGCGCACGCCGAGGACATTGCCCAAATGGAGGAGTTCTACCGCGTGTTTTACGATGGTATTTCCCTTACAAGTAGCTCTAATTTATATATTATGATATTTTATTCTCTTCTAGATCCCAATATTAAATTTCCCAGTCATTATCCAACAGCTAGCCTGCTGGGCTGCGTTCACGTGGACAGCTGCCTGCCGCAGGAGGAGTATAGGGAGACATATCCCAACGGGGAATCGGACAGCCCGTATGTCTTTGTCTGCTCTAAGCCGGAACAGCTTAATATCCTGCTGCCCGTTAAAGGCGAACACAAGATATGTAAGTTTTTTGCTTTGTTTTGTAAACTGGTTGCTAAAGATTTATTTTTCTAGACGAACTTCCACTAAAAACACACAGTGCTGCCTGCAAAACGCTGCTCAGGGCCAGGACCAGCAAGGGTTAAAATGGAATAATAATAATGAGATAGAACCCAAACACATTCTAGTTAGTTTTAAGCCGGAATTGCATTAAAAATGCCTAAATTATATGAATTTGAAGGAGATTTGTCTGACTTCACTTGCATTTTAAAGAACTGTGCAAAGTAAACCCTTAAAGCAATGTTATCTCTTTTATTTTTGTATTTTAAAGATGTAAAATAATCATCAGACAGCTTTATGAGTTGCTCGTGGTGGAATAGGGAATCTCTTCATAGACAAGGCCACGTAAGCTTGCTTACTCCCAAAACAAAGTATTACATTGTCAGTTAGTTAATTACTTTGTGCTGCGGGTTTCATAACATAACTCCTTCGTAATGGCAACAACTACATACCACGCTTTATCCTATCAAGTTTCTTTCTTTAATTAAAATAGCGATAACTCAGATATGACGAGAATCTGCTATAGAAGACGAACTCTAGCTTTAGGGCAGACATTGTGATTGCAAACTTAAATTTGAAACAGGAAATGTTCATCAAAGGACTTCTTCTGCTTTTGGCAGCCAATTGCCTGTCCGCAGGACGACTCCTTTTCCAACCGGAAGCACGCATTATCGGTGGAAAAGGAGTTAACATCGAAAGTGCTCCCTGGCAGGTGTCCTTGCGGAACAAAGGATATCATAGTTGTGGCGGAGCCATCTACAACGAAACAATCATCATTACTGCTGCCCATTGTTTTTTTAAACAGGACGAAAAAAGGACGCCAGTTAAAATCGAGGACTTGGAGGTTCTGGCAGGATCCGCGAATAAGCTATCAAGTGAAACCATTGTGCAAGTGGCCGAGATAAAGGTTCACCATAGGTATAATAAGTATATCTATGATAACGACATTGCCGTCATGAAATTAAGTAAGCCCCTCGACCTGACAACAAAGAAAATTCAAAAGATTGCCTTGGCAGAAAAGGACCCTGCTCCTGGAACCTGGGCACGGGTGACAGGCTGGGGAATTGCACTAAGATATATTGGTCCTGAACAATTCTCCTTCCCATACGAACCTGATAATCTGCAAGCCGTCGACGTAAAGGTTCAAAACCTGGACTATTGTAAAGAAATTAGTGGTAGAATACCAAACGGCACCATCTGTGCCGGATTGGCAGGAATATCGGCATGCGTTGGAGATTCCGGTGGGCCTTTGGTTGTCGACAATAAATTAGTAGGTGTTGTGTCATATGGTGATGAACATTGCTATAGTTTAACAGTTTTTACGAGTGTTCAAGAGTTGTTTAAAATAATTTAAAATAATGCGGAGTCGATTTGAATATGCATCATAAAAGTGCATGTCTTATTTGGAATGTAGCAAAGGAATTGCTACCAAAAAATAATAAAAACAAATAAATATATACATAAGAAAGAACATAAGGAATTAAATAAATAAAATTCAAACTGATATCCTTAATCTATTTCCATTTATTTTCCACAATCAACCTGTCCGGGGTAATGCGACTACAAACCGAACTGTTAATATATTTCAATAATGGATTTACAAATTTTGTAGCTAAAAGGTTTACATTAATTAAGGTTTATACATATTTCAATATTTTGTATTTCTAAAATTATTATGGCATGTTTTTATTACCTAATTATTATTATTTGCAAAGCTAAAGCAATATAAAGAGAGTGCTTTGCGCCAGGCTACTCCTGAACTGCATTTTCGACTCAAAACATGATTTTCGAACTCGATTCTGATTGCAAAACTCGAAAATTTGTTAGTATATTTATTTCAAAATGTAAAACACTGTCAAGCTAATCATTATTTAATGGAGGATTGTTAGATAATTGAGATTTTGTATATTTTTAAGCTATTTAAAGTCGAATTTTTGTTTTAAAAAAACGCTTGATAACAACACTAATTTAATTAAGGTATTCCTATTGTTTCTATTTGTATGTCGGAAGAAAATGCCGCTTAATTAAATACATCCCTCAAATATCCATAGAAAATCTTAAGTTCCAAACACCAAAATTAAAAAAAAAGAGTTAAGTAAATTTTGAATTTTATTTTCAAAAATTCACCGGTTTTCCCGCTATCCTAAAGCGATCTGGCAACTCCCCACAGCTGTTATTTTTTAGACTCGTTATTTACTCGTGTTTATTTACAATTTACCGATTTATGCAATGGTCAAGGTGGACGTGGAATACTGGTGAGTAACTTGAGCTCTCAGCTGGGATGTGCCACCGATGACCATCCGTGTTGTTTGTGCAGCGGCATTTGCAACTTCAGCGGCCAGTGCCAGCTGCTGCGCCAGTTCCTTCTGGCCGCCAATCCCGAAATGGAGATAGTTTGCCGGCAAGGACGACGCGGATCCTTCGAGGTGGCCATCGACGGCCAACTGGTGCACTCGAAGCTCGCCTGCCTGGCCTTCCCGCAGCACGACAGCGTGCTGGCCCAAGTCCGGCGCGCAGAGCGAGGAGAGCCCGTGGAGACGGTCCTGGAGCAGCCCATCAAGGATTGCAGCGTAATGTAAGGATAATTCAAAGAGAGAGGCCAAAGATTGACTGTGTTTAGTGTTATTAAAATAGTTTAAAATTCAAGTTAACAATCGAAATTGTGTTTAAACATTTCACATTTTATTTAAAAAGTTGAGAAGAGCTAAAAAAAAAAGTATAATAATAATAAAAGAGGATTCAAAGAGTGCCCTCGAAGGACTCTAGCGACGGTAGCGATAACGCTTAAAGTGGAACCACAGCTGAAAGATGTTATTGTGGAACTGACAGCGGAATCCCCTCTTGTAGCTGAACTCCCACTCCCGATTGACGATCTTGAAGGCAATGTCCTCGTACGGCGGCCCCGTGTGGAACCGGAGCACGGCAAAGTCACCATTGTCCGCACAGGGAGTGAGGAAGTACTGCGGCGTCTGCGACTTGTCCATCAGATCCGGATAGAAGATGTTAAACTTGTAGCCCTGGACGATCTTCGGCGGCGGATTGTCCATGTCGTAGTGCGTCTGATTGTACTTGTTCCACTCGAAGCCGGTGTGGACACGATTGAAGTACCGGGGCTTGCGCGGCCGGTACTTATCCGTGGCCAGCTGGGGCACAGCATCCAGAGTTGTTTCCACACTAAATTCGGCCTCGTCGCCCTGCATGCCCTGGCGCGCCTCGTTGCGCATACGGAGCTCCTGCGGCGTCAGCTGGTTGGTGTCAACGCGCTCCGGATGGAGGATCAGCAGGCGTTGGCGTTGTATCCGTCGCTCGTCATCCTCCTCCTCGTACAGAGCACCTTCGCCATCAGCATCGTCGTCGTCTTCGGTTTGAAGCCGCCGGCCCGTGAAGTCCTCCTCGCGTATGTAGCGCGGACTGTAGTTGCCGGCCTGATAGAGGCGCGCTGCATCGCGCAGCTCCTTGAGCGGATCTTCCTCGTTGTCGGGTGTGGCGGCATCCCCTTCCTCTGGATTCTCGCCTTCCTGGGTCCCCGACTCTGCCTCCAACTGCTCCTCCGCCTCCTCCTCCTTTTTGACTTGCAGCAGTTCATCCTGCCCCACATGCGTCTCGTCGTCGTTCTCCTTCTTGAGCAGCAGCAGTTTCTCGCGGAGCAAGGCCTGATGACGGTCGCGCAGGCGAGCGCGCGCCATGTGCGCCTTGAGCTGCGAGAGGAGGCTCTCCCAATAGCTGATGTCCACGCCATCCGCCCGCCCACTGATCTTTGCCTCGATGCGCTGACGCATCTCCTCCAGCTGGTGGGCATTCTTGCCCCTAAATATGTCGGCCACATCCTTGACGACGCTCTGATGGATGCCGTCCCTGCGTTGATTCAGCGCACTGCCCTCGGCCATTAGTTTCTGCTGCTTCTGCAGCTCGTCCTGCACAATGGTGATCATGTCGTTCCAGAAATCAATGTGCTTGCCCTGCTCCAGCTCCTCGTACACCTTGATGTCCACCAGCAGATCCTCCAGCTCCTCCATGGGCAGGCCATTGAGCAGCATGTAGGGCTCGTGCATTTGCATTTCGAGGGACTCCTCAAGCGGAGCATTGCCCGCGGCCACGTACTGGGCCAGCAGATCGATGGGCTTGGCCCGCCCGTCGCGGATACGAATCTCACTGCGCAGGCGAGCCTGCTCCAGATGGAACTGATCCTCCTGGCGCTGCCACTCGCGGAACTGGACCGCCTCCTTGGCGCGCTGCTGCATCATCATGTCGTCCTCGCGCACCTGCCGCTCCAGCTCGCGCTCCTGCCGTCGCTTCTTCACCTTCTCCAGCTCGCGCCGGTTCTCCAGCTGCTTCTGCAGCGACAGGACCTCCACTGTTTTGGTCGAGAGATTGGACAGGCCCTCCACCTCCAGCTTCTTGCCCCAGTGGAATGTGGAGGTGAGATTGGAGTCGCCAAAGGGATTGTCCTCGTTGGAGTACGTCTGGTACTCGTTGTCCCAGCCCATTCGCTGGCGGCGACGCTGCTCCTTGGCCTGTTTCTCGCGCAAGCGACGTGCTCGCTTCTCCTCGGGCGTCTCCTGGGCCTTCAGCTCCTCCTTCTTCCGCTGGCGATCCTGCTGCTCCCGCAGGCGACGTGCCTCCAGCGTTTGCAGCAGCTTCATCGAACTCTTGGCCAGCGGCGACTTTGGGCCGCCGGTGAGGGAGGAATTTGACGACGACGACGACGACGAGGAGGAGGAGGAGGATGAGGAGCGTCGCTTTCGGCTGCTGCTACTTTTGTTGTCGCGACGCTTCTCCCGGCTGCGGTCCCTTTCCCTGCGGCGATCACGCTCCTTGTCCTTCTCCCTGCGATCTCTTTCCGTTTCCCGCTCTCTGTGCCTGTGACTGCTCTTGTGGTCCGGACTGCGATCTCTCCTTTCGCGACTGCGACTTCGATGTCGGGACTTGGACTTTTTCTTGGGCATTGTGTTTGGTGAGCAAATTTAACAAATTGTGAAATCAAAACAAAAAATTCATGCCAAAGAGGCCTAAAGATGGGATTTCAGGCTAAAAATTGTCAATTACTGTTATCGATAGCAATCGATAAATGTATAGTGAATTAATTAACACTTTTTAAAACCTTTTTATATGCGACAACTATTTTAAATTATAATAGTTTCCAAAGAATTAATAAATAAATGGTTACGTTTATTAATTTTTCTGCGATATTATTAATGAAATGATAAAAATTAATAAAATTCAAATAAAAATCATGGACATACGTTGCATTAGCCAACACTACTTCAAACAGCTGATCAAGAGGAAAATAAATAAAGTTCTTAGTGACTAGTGAATACCCTAAAATAATTTTAAACCTTTATTTTGGTTATAAACTTGTAAATTGTAAAAACTAAATATAAAAAATAACTCAATTAAAAAACTCCCTTAAAAGTAAAAATTATATAAATGGCTAAACAAGAGTATTAACATGCACTAATTGCCAAACGAATGTGGCAGCTGTTGTACACTGATTTTATTAATACCTGGAAAGAGTATGGCGTCGCATTTGTCGCAATTATTGCATGCCGGCGGCGTCGGCAAATAAATAAAACCCGACTAGCAGCTCCACAAACTCAACAGTTCCCAACATGTCGCCATATCGCCCGGAATTCACTCAATCGGAGCAATCGAACATCGACGCGGAATTCTCTAGATTGGCCAGTAAGTGCTTAGGCGAGGGCGGGGGGTAAGAGGAAGATGGGAATCATGGTGAAATAGTCGCATTGTAAACAGATAACATTACTGGGTAATCTTTCGTTCCTTTTTAGACAACAAGAGCATTTACCTGGATCATGCGGGCACCACATTGTATGCGGAGAACCAGGTGACAGCCGCTGCGGAGCAACTGCGCCGGAATGTGATCTGCAATCCGCACACCTGCCGCCTCACCGGCGACTTTGTGGACCAGGTGCGATTCAAGTGAGTGAGCTCAACCGTGTCCACTGTCATTGGAGTAACCTTTGCATGTGGAAATATATTATATATTAGAGGAGTTTCTTCATCAAGCTTCTTTTCCTTTTAGGATTTTGGAATTCTTTAATACCACCGCCGAGGACTACCATGTGATCTTCACGGCAAATGCCACTGCTGGCCTGTCCTTGGTGGCGGAGAACTTTGACTTTGGTTCCTCGGGTAACTTTCACTTCTGCCAGGAGAATCACACCTCGGTTCTGGGCATGCGAGAAAAGGTTCAGGCCAACGGGATATATATGCTGACCGAAAGGGAGATCTCAGGTGAATTAGAGGAGCATGTGGGCAATGGAGTATCCCCCAGAACTGGCAGCGGTAACTCCCTGGTGACCTACTCCGCCCAGTGTAACTTTAGTGGCTACAAAATCCCACTGGAGACCATTGGAAACATCCAGAAAAACGGCCTACGACAAAGTGGAAAACAAATTTGGACCTCTAAGAAGGAGAAGAATGAGATCAATAATAATAACTACTATATCTGCCTGGATGCCGCTTCCTTTGTGGCCACCAGTCCCTTGGATTTGCAGAAATACCAGCCGGATTACGTGTGCCTTAGTTTCTACAAGATCTTTGGCTATCCCACGGGCGTCGGTGCTCTATTGGTGAGCAAGCGGGGTGCCGAAGCCTTTGGGAAGCGACGATTCTTCGGCGGCGGTACCATTAACTATGCATACCCCCATGCCATGGACCACCAGTTGAGGGAGTCCTTTCACCAGCGTTATGAGGACGGAACACTGCCCTTTCTTGCCATCGTTGGACTGCTCGAGGGATTTCGCACTCTAGAGAGATTGGTGCCTAAAACGGAGAGTTTCACAACAATGGAAAGGATTTCCAGGTGTGGTTTTAAATATATTTATCATGTGCATATAAATAATTGTTTTGATTCTTTCTCAGGCACGTTCATGGCTTGGCCAAGTATCTGGAGGAGCAGCTGAAGCAACTGCAGCATGTTAATGGCGAGCCTTTAATCCAATTGTACAACAAAGTTGGCTACGAGGACAAGAGCCGGCAGGGCGGCATCGTTGCCTTTAATGTGCGCACTGATTCTGGTTCCTTTGTGGGCTTCGGCGAGATCGCGTGCGTGGCGGCTCTTCATGGCATCCTCCTGCGCACGGGCTGCTTCTGCAACATCGGTGCCTGCCAATACTATTTGGGCCTGGACGAGGACGCCATGGATGCGATATATAAGCGAGCGGGTCGCATATGCGGCGACTACTACGATCTTATCGATGGCCAGCCCACGGGAGCGGTGCGTGTTTCCTTTGGCTACATGACCACGCGCCAGGATGTAGACGAACTGCTCAAAATGCTGCGTTCCAGCTATGTGGTTAGCAAGCCACACGAGCGGATTCAATTCATCGAGGAGCAGGCTGAACAATTGCCGCCAGTTCTCAAGGAACGTGTCCAGCTGCTGCGCCCCAAGCTCCTAGAAATGGCCATATATCCGGTCAAATCCTGCGCAGCCTTCAAGATTAGTGCGCCAGGTGAGTCGTGGCCGCTGACCGAGCAGGGCTTGAAGTACGACCGGGAGTGGATGATTGTGGACATGAATGGCATGGCGCTTACCCAGAAACGCTGCACGGAACTGTGCCTGATCAGGCCGGTGATTACCGGGGATCACCTGGAGCTGCACTTTGGCGAGTCTTCGGTATCGGTTCCGCTCTCACTGCAGGATCAGGCAGCCGACTCGGCCAAGTGCGTCAGCAAGGTGTGTCGACAGCCGGTGAATGGCTTAGATTGCGGCGAAGCCGTTGCCCAGTGGCTAAGTGATAATCTGGGACTGGAGGGACTGCGTTTGCTCCGGCAATCGGGCCACAGGAACTCGTCCAAGGATCAGCAGAAGCTGAGTCTGGTGAATCAAGCCCAGTTTCTGCTGGTCAACCGTTCCTCTGTGCGATCCCTTCGCTTCGAAGAGGACCTCGACGAGACTGTGGATCGTTTTCGAGCCAATATTATCATTGATACGGGCACGGCATTCGAGGAGCTATCCTTCCAGGAGCTAACCATCGGCCAGATCCATTTTCGAGTGGAGGGTCCCTGCCAGCGTTGCGATATGATCTGCATAAATCAACGGACCGGCGAACGGTCCCCGGAGACGCTCACTACAATTTCCCGCCTCCAAAAGGGTCGCATGCGATTTGGCATTTATGTCACCAGAGTGGCGAAGGCAAGCGAAGAGGAGGCCGACGACGGCAAGGAGCCGCGCATGTCCTGCGGCGATGTAGTCCTGGCGGAGTGAGCAGCGCACATAACTATGGGTAATCCACAAATGTGGATAGTTTTATATCAGGGTAACATCTCTTGCCAAATTAATAGACAATATTCCATCCAGAGTTTTCAAGTGACTATAATTAATTACAGGCCGTAAATATTTGACATATTTAGAGGCCTTATTTTTAGCAGAGAACTAAACTAAAAATCTTATTAAATACGACGGTACTCTTATGATTGAAATATGTACAACGCACAGGAACTTTAACTTAAACTCCTTAAGAACTTTTATATTTGAAAAAGGAACATCACACAGGAACTTGAACGTTAATTCCTACAAATTTATAAAATATATAAATATTTATAATTAAATATATAAAAAATGCATATATAAATCTATATAGTCCAGTTAAATCTCTCACTTTCCGCGATGACTTTATATATTTTATAGCATTCTTTGCATTTCTGTTAGACATACTTCAAGCACTTTATATATTTTATAGCATTCTTTGCATTTCTGTTAGACATACTTCAAGCATTCACAAATAACTTAAGCATTATGTAACCGGATACCTCTTGCCAGTGTCTTAAGCCTTTGAAAGGCAAACAAAAAAAAAAGCACAATAAAAGTAAAAGTAAATAAATTCCTAAAAACTCAAAGATTCTTTTTTTTATGACAGAAATATTTTAAATTAATTTCTCTATTTAAATTTGTACTTTAGATATATGTAAATAAATAACGATGGGGTGACAGCCTTGGCATCGAGATATAATAATATCATTATTCCTTTATGTTGATCAGTAAAATGCGGAGCTAACTGCTACCCTCTTTTCAAAAAATATACAGAATTTGAGCACGAATTAGTCCTTGTTATAGCACAAATTTCGGATTGCAAGTTTTTCTTGAACTTTTCATTATTTTATTGTGAACTATGGTTGGTAACTTAGCCTTGCGACGTCTAAAGTGCAGCAAGCAAGACAAAAACAATTAGTTAAATTTAAAAGTTAGTTCAATGAACTTCTTAATGTTTCACAGCGCCACCTAGCAGTCAAAGCCGGCACCAGCGCCCCTTTGTGATCGAGTCCTTATTGCGCACCAGTGCACTGGTGTTGCTGCAGTGTTGCCATGTGATGAGCGACTGTACAAGCTAGATTCTGAAAAAGTAAGCTAAACTTAAAAAAAAAAAAGGTGAATATGAGAAAACATACATTGATGTATTTATAATTAAATCATTTATATAAATTCGTCTATTTCGTAATTTTTCTCCTCGTCATATAAATATTTAATTTTGTTTGTTTTTCAAAATAAAAACTTTTTTTGTCGAATGCTTCACAATCCATGTCTGAAAAATAGCATTAAATATTCCATTAAATAATTGTAGAAAAAACAAGAAACTCCTGTATATAAATATAAAAAATATAAATAAAATTAAATATTTAAATATACGATTTTTTAGAATTTTTCTGTTTTTCCTTGGATTGTAAATTCGCTCCACTTTGGTATTGGACCTCGGCATGAAAAGCATTAAAATTACAAATTAGAAACTAAAAACAAGCTCCAATAGTTTTATATGCCGTCAAACCAAGTTTTCTTATAAAGTAAATTGTTTATAAAAGAAGTTAATTTCAATTCTTAGCTTTCATAAGCTTTTTGATTTACAAATATGGCACATCTGGCCTGAAATGAGCTAAGCTCGCAACACTGACTTAAACTATGCCTTGTGGATTGTGGACCTTGTGGACTCAGTCCGATTCGAAACGCGAGAACAGACGGTTGCATCCAAAGAAATTAAACAAATCAACTCTAGATTTTTAAGCTACCAACACATTTTTTTGGTTTATAGCGTTTTCCAAAGGCTAGCTTAGCTTTCCTACGACCCGAAGAGTTGACAGCACTGGCTGGAAGGCGGAAAATATAACAATAAGTGACTGACACCACGCAGCAGGGCTTAAAGCTAAATAAAAAAAATAAATATAATTTTATTTAGTTGTTGTTATTAATATTAAAACGTTTGCAAGAAATACCCAGCAGAGATATACGCACACCACAAAACGCCAGAGAAAGAGAGCGAGAGGGAGGGAAGCAAGAGATAAAGCTCCCAGAAAGTATGCAGCAAAAATGTGAATAACTAGTAAAATTACGACTGCAAATAATAAACACACACACACACACCCCTTGTTGTTGTTGTTGCCTTTGTTATATAAGTGTGTGTGTGTGTCGCGTGTGTGCGTGCGTAGTAGTAAAAATGTAGCAACAACAGCCACAAACAACATAGAAAAGGAAAAAAGAAGAATAACAAATATAGAAGACAACGAATCTAAAACGGACAATTTTGATACCACAATTCTTTGTTAAAAAAAAGGAGAGAAGACATAAAGAAATTGAATACAAAGGAGAAGAAAAGTTCGGAAAAGAAAAGAAAGCAGCTGGCAAAAACAAAAAGAAAAGGAGCCCAGGGCAAAGAGAGGAGATTACACTTGCCCCAAAAATTATACCACAAAAAGCCAAAAGGAACGAACAGAAAGAGTGAGAGAGTGAGCAAAAGCACGGGAGCCAGAGCAAGAGCAAGAGCAAGGACAAGGGCCAGTGCGAGCGAGCAGGACAGCAGGACAGAAGCGTCCATCATCCACCAATACAGATGAACATGTTACACAGTTTCAGTGGCGGCGGCGCCGGCAGCGCTGCCAACGCCACAGGCGACGTCAGCAGCGGTGAGTACTCGGTCCTTGCCTTTTCCTCTTTATTCCCCAAAACAAAAACAAAAAAACAACAACAAAAAGCAAAACAAACAACAAACAGCCGAATATATGGCGAAAACAAGAACAAGAACAGCAGGAGTGGCAAATACCAATTACATATCATACACACACACACACACACACACACAAATGTAGCCACTTGTGTGCGTGTCGTGTGTGCGTGTGATTTGTTGTTGTTCTTGGCGTTGATGCGTAGAAGGTGCGAAAGTGAAATGATTTCGCGTCCCTTTTCCTGAGAACAAAAGCAGGCACGAAAGATATTCGGCTACAGTAGCCATTCAATAAGACAAAAAAAATACTAGAATGCCAAATGTGTAAAATATGGAACTATATGTCGATACTCGATACAAATGAAGTAATACTATTAACGGATGCAGGGATATGTACATATATAGTAGAAAAGTAAATCCCGCTTAATATGAAATTAAAGAAAAATTATGTTAATTTTAAAATATAACGTATTAAAAAATATCGTATTTATTTTGGCAATAGAAATATAAAATATATTTCTGGTTTAGGGGTCAAACAGTTGTCGGTTTATTGTATCTCACAATGCAATATTTTAATATCGAATTATATACAATATATACATATATAATTTTAAGTACTTGAAAAATACTGCACTCAAAATCATACAGAAAATATCGGTAACTCTTTATATTTTGGGATTTAAAATATCGAAAAATATCGCAATTAACTTTTAAAATGTTGATATAATTAAGAAATATCCAATATAATTATAAAATCGTTTAAAATAATACTTAATGGTTTATCGGTTGTTTTTACTGTTTATCGAAAGTTTAGGCAACCGAAACTTTTTTCAATAATTCCGAGAGCGAAAAGTTCGCTGAGGATTGCATACTTACTGTGTGGAAAATGAGAAACAATCCAATGGATTTATGTACACACAACCTGGAACGTGTATATATATATATATATATATATATGAAGTCCAGCTCCTTGAACTCGAACTTTACAAATAGAATTTCGTAATCAAATTAGCTTGAGTGGCCACTTTTTGTACAGGTAACTCTTGAGAACTCAGCGTATAAATAAATCAATAACAATATATATACATATATATATTGAAACTGAATAATAATATATATAATTATATATATAATTTTATATAATATAATGAATATATTGCAAATATTAACTTACTTGAACTTACTTGTTGTCCTGCTTTTAACTTTCGTTTCTCGACACCCAGAAATTTCTCTGTAATTTAAATGCGTAAAATTATTCTTCTAGAGAATTCTTTGTAATATTAGCTAAATAATGTATATCTCTTAATTACAAAATGAAATAAAATTCCTATAAAAACGACTTAATGCCATGAATTTCCACACCTTGATTGGTGCACTTGAATTACCAGAGATTTCCTCGAATATTAACTTCTCTGTTACTGATTTAATATACATTTTAATCCAATTAAAATTGACACAAGTAGAGTGCAGTCATTTGCTCTTTCCTGGTAACGAGTTTGTGAGTGAGCCTGCCATGCCATGATTTATTGCAAATAAGTGGCCAGAGAGTGCGTGGGCCATTAATTAGGGGAGTAAAATGGGGAAAAGCGCGGTGGCAATGCAGCAGCAGCAGCTTACATCCAGGTGCAGAGGCAGCGAAAGAGAGGGACAGAGTCCAGGTAATGCCGCTCTAATTGGCATCGATTGCATGGCGTTTTTTTTTACGAACACACGCGTCCAATTAAGTGGAATTACCTGAATTACCCGTGGCCGTGGCAAATGCAAAAGTTCACGGCCAATAGGTCAGTTTGGCATTAATCTTCCTTTTGTCTTCCTGCCGCTCGTCCGTTGCTTACATTCCGTGCTCACCTCATTCGTACAAACATATAAACATCTTAAATACATAGTAATGCCGGACATGGCCGGTAATTGCATTATCACAGTTGTATTCTAACGTATTCTTGGTTATTCCGATGCGATTACGCCGCGTCACGCCCTCTCAGCGGCTGGCCTCTCATTTCAAATTCATCAAATTGCCTGGCAATTAAAGTAATCAGAGAAGCGCGCACAATGTCCTGTTCCTGTTCCGGGCCTGGGTCCGTGTCCGTGTCCGTGTCCTTTTCCCTTTCCATTTACCACTCAGCGCCGTTTCTCGGCTTGCATCGGGAACTGCTGAACACAATTTACGCGATTGTGGTTATTAAATGAATTGTTGTGCCTGTCTTCAATTGAATTTTTAATTCTACTTAATTATCATGAAACGTAACTAATTTTTTCTTTTCTGTAGCTGTTTATTGTATAATTTTGGAAGTACAGTTACGTTTCAATAGATTTCGGTGGTATTTTTTTATATAAGTAATTATAATACTAAAACGATCATTATAATAAGTTGAATTTTGAAATATTTTGTCGTATAGTATATAAAGTAATACATAAATGTATATTTTTCTTAGCAAAATCAAACAATTTAAATTTTTTTTTCACGTATTTTTGTTAGGAAAATGATTAATTTCTTAGAAGTTTAAAAATGCATAATATCAACAGTGCGTATGAGTAATATTTTTTTTAAATGATTCAAATATCACGCATACGTAAAACTTTATTTTTGATAAAAATATTAATTAATTCAGGCACTTCTTAATTCATACATAAGGAATATTTTAAAAATTATATATTTCTTAGAAGATTGAAAATACATAGTATCAACAGTGCGTATGAGTAATATTTTTTTTTAACGATTCAAATATCACTCATACGTAAACAAAATTTTGTATAAAAATATTAATTAATTATGGCACTAGTTAATCCAAACATAAGGAATCTTTTAAACGTAATTTTTATTTAAAAAATTATTTTTTACTTACTTTTCTTAGTAAATTGAATATAAATGTTTATGAAAGTGTTATAAACACGTTTTAAATTAGTTTATGGCCAATAAATGCTTAGATTTTAAAAGATTCAGTGCAAGATGGCCTTTAACATGGCTTCTATTTACCGTTGGCCTTTTTCCGTGCATACACACATACACACACGTACATACGCGGGAAAAAAGACGCACATGTGTGCGTTCGTGCGTGAATGCTGTGTGCGTATGTGTTGCGCCCTTTGTTGGGTAACAAACATATGTTTGGGCACCGCTTCCATTTACAATATGGCTGCCATGGCAGGGGATTTAATGATGTGTATGGGGCTCTCCCTTCCCCGTTCCCCACTGCCCGCTCCCCGCTCTCGGTGCTCAGCACAGCTTAGCACCGTTCCTGCCACTGCCGCTTTGTTGTGTTTCTGTAACTGGCAGCAAATTAAAGGAGCACCCCATGCACTCGCACACACACTGCCATCCCGCTCTGCGGGAGAGAGAGGCATCGCCTTTCATCGTCCCATTTGCCATCTCACTTGCCCTCACGCAATGGGGGCCTCCAGCCGGTCCTCTCGCTCTTCTCCTCTTCTGCTTCTCATGCCTCTCTCGTTTCTTTCGCTCCTTTCGCTCTGCGTTTCAGCTTTCTGTTGCCCTGTCATCAGCTGTTTTATGTTGTTCAGGGTCAAGTGTGCGATGTGCGTGCGCCTGTATTGGTAGCGTCGCAGGTGTCACTCCCTCGCGCCATCTCGCTTGCGCCGCCGCTGCGACCCGTTGTTGTAGGTTATAATTCAAGGAAGTTTTTTAGCATCGAGTCAAGGTTACAGCACAGGCACACTGCGAGTGCCCGTGGCTGTGGTTGTGGTTGCTACAGTGCCTTTGCCTGTGCCTGTGCCTGTGCCTGTGCCTCTGCCTGCCATCGCATAATCACATGTGCATGTGCCTGTGCATGTGCCCGCCGCTCCTACTATTTTTTTTTTTTGTTTATTGAAATGTTTTTTCCCCTCCAGTCGCCGGCAATCGCAAATTGCATTGAGAATTGAAAATAAACAACTTAGTGCATGTGCCGATGTGCTCGAATGCGCTTCACCTTTCCATAGCACACACACACACGCACAAACATACACAGTATGTGGTTTCTGCCCTTCCAGTTCTGTAAGTTTTAATCAGAGAATTGTTTTTTAAGGAACGTAAAAAACCTTTAATTACTAAACTTTGATGTATTTTTTGTACAATTATAATTTATTAATAGTACTTTTAAAGTTAATCAATTGGATTCTTAATCTTTGAATTGATTAACTTAATAAGCTAAACAATATTTGTGTAAAAAAATGCACACATTTGTTTATCGGTTCTAGAATTTAAGGTTATTAATTATATTAATTGTAATAAAACTAAGTATGACTGAATCATCGATATATTTATAATTTATCGACATTTCACGTAAAATTACATACATAAATCGATATTTTATGATATAACTGAAGAACTGTTTGAGATATTGAAACAATTAATATTATTAAACAATTAAATTAATTAATTAAAGAGAAAAAGACAAATAAATTAAATAACCGATTTTTCCATGACAAAAAGGCATGGAGTTATGTTTTCCATGCGAAATTCAATATATACATCGATATTTTATAATATTTGTGTGAAAAAACGATGTTTGCCTGATAAACCAGTATAATTCAAGGAAAATAACATATTTCCTTTTGATGTTTTTCGATATTAACACTTTAAAGTTATCAGAAAATTACAAATTCAATATGATTTTGTTCTCATTCTCTTGACATAAAAAGTATTATTTTTAAATATTTGTGTAAGAAAACTATATACATATATATATATTTTTTTGTTAAATTTGTGTGAACATTGTTGTTATCGATTTTGGTTATATTCTTGCCTCATGCCCCGGGTCCTTGTCCTGTACATTGGCGGGCCATGTCACGTAGCTGCGTAAATCCTTTATTTCCATTCTAATTAGAAGCGCGCCGCTCCTCTGTCTCCTTTTTGGGCTCTTCCAGTTCGTCGTCCTTTTATCCGATTAGCATATTTGTACATAGAACATACTGAAGTCCTTTGTATTTACTAATAACAATGACATAGAACATAGAAAATATATAAAGTAAAAAGAAGCTTGACTGTTTTATATTAAATTATATAAATTTGTATAGCTAGCTTTTCATTTTGCTGCAAAAGGATATGCGTTAAATTGTTACACTGTGTTGTTGTCTTTAAAAAGTGTCCTTGCCAGAGTCCGAGACCTTTTAACTGCTGACAACTTTCGATAGACAGGCAACTCAATTTCCTGTTTGCATCGTTGATTAAAAAAGTTTTTATAGTACGTATACGCACCGTATACCCGCGCACACAAACGCAAAATACACTCGCACTTATATGGGTGTAGCGGAGGGGCGGTGTGGCGGTGGGGATTTTGTGCACGGGAGCAAACAGGACAAAAATTGACAGCGATGACAAAATGATTGACGTCGCCGAGCCTTGAGGGTTGAGGAGGAAGGAAAGTAAAGAAAGTAAATACAGAAAATCCCAGACGAGTTGGAGGCAACAGCAACGGGATCGGGGCACTCCTCCGGCATGTGCAATCAATCAAAGCATATTTATTGGGGGCTCCTTTACGAGTGCTCCTCGGGGAGTGGCTCCAGGATTATCAATAACCACACCGAGGCAAATAATGTAACAAACCAATTAAGCCGAGACGGCATCAATTTCGTAGAGTTTCTATATTATTTCCATTTATCTCAGTGTACTAATGGTAGATATCCTTTTTTCCTATTCCCTTTGCTGCCTTTACAGCGGAGAGCGAGCTGAAGGAGCGCCTGATAGCCAGCGTGAAGAAAGAGGTGAAACAGCTGATGGAGGAGGCGGTGACCAAGAAGTATGTGCACGAGGAGAGCAGCTCGGTAACGTCGCTCTGCGGGGCGGTGGAAGCCTGCCTGAGCCACGGCCTCCGGCGGCGTGCCTTGGGTCTGTTCAAGACCTCATCCACGACGGCGTTGATCCAAAAGATAGCTAAAATCTGCCCGGAGGCAGACTATGTAAGCCGGCGCCTGCTGGAACTGGAGCTCGCCCAGGAGAGTCATGCGGTGAGTGGCAAACGTTCCTCCTCCAGCAGCGACAGTATCATCAAGCCGAAGCTGCTGAGCAAGGGCAGCGGGAGCAGCAGCTCGGTGACCACCATCAACACGGTTTCCAATGGAGCGGGCGGCGGTGCCGGCGGTACCGGCGGTGCCGGGAACATAGCACCGCTGGGCAAATACCTTTGGATACGACTGGCCCTCTACGAGAAGCGGCTGGCCAAGATCATTGAGCATTTGGTGGGCAATGCCAGCAGCTATTACGACCGCGAGGCCCTGGTGGCCGATCCGGACTATGGCTCCATCCTGAGCTCCCTGCTGGTGGGTCCCTGCGCTCTGGAGTTCACCAGGGCCAAGACTGCCGACCATTACTGGTCCGATCCCTGTGCCGATGAGCTGGTAAGTTCCTGGTTCAGACTCCTTTAATTTGCTATTCCCTAATGCCTTTTTTTTTTGCAGGTGCAGCGCCACAGGATCAGCTCGGGCAACCGGACACCGCCCACCACCCACCGGCCCATCATCAACTTCAAGCGCAGCCTGCACACCAGCTCCGAGGACACGAGCAGCGGCAGCTTCAAGGCCAGCTCGCCGGCGAGCGTGGCCAAGGACTATGTGGAGTCGCTGCACCAGAACTCGCGCACCACCCTGCTCTATGGCAAGAATAACGTCCTGGTCCTGCCCAAGGACGTGTCGGAGCCGATGCCCGGCTACCTGAGCCTGCACCAGAGCGTCCAGTCGCTGACCATCAAGTGGACGCCCAATCAGCTGATGAACGGCTACAACGACGGCGATGGCGGCGACAAGAGCTTCTACTGGGGCTACGCCCTCAACATAAACGTGGACGAGATCGTGTATGTCCATTGTCATCAGAATCGCGGTGGCGACACCGGCGGCACCATCATTTTAGTCGGCCAGGACGGTGTCCAGCGTCCGCCGATCCATTTCCCCGAAGGCGGCCATCTGCAGGCCTTCCTCAGCTGCCTGGAGACGGGTCTCCTGCCGCACGGGCAGCTTGATCCGCCGCTCTGGTCGCAACGGGGCATCGGGAAGCTCTTCCCGTGGCCCAAGAGCGTGCGCCGGCACATTCTGCCCTCTGTTATGGAGGCGAGCACCTCCGCCGATGAGACGCCCATCGATTATGTCTTCCGCGTGGTCAGCAAGTGCCAGCACGAGGAGTTTCGTAAGTAGACTTGAGCTCAAATTATATACATTGTTTTTTGTTATAAATTTCCAATTCCATTGTCAGTGGCCACCCATCCCATCCTGGAGCTGGGCCGGTCAAGTCCGCGAAGAAAGCACCTTGGCAGCTGCTCCACCACCGGCAGCAGTGACTGCTCCAGCAAGAGCCTCTCGATCGACCAGAGCAGCTGCGAGACCCCCCTGATCCAGGCCAGCCAGAGCACCAGCATCGAGCTGGTCTGCTCCACGATGCGGCGCCAGATCATCTCCAGGGCCTTCTATGGCTGGCTGGCCTACTGCCGGCACCTTTCCACGGTCCGGACGCATCTCTCCGGCCTGGTCAATGGTCGCATTATGCCGGACTGTGAGTTCCAAAGAACCTCTCTCTCGTAGTAAACTAAATAATCCTGATTTTATTCCTGTTCCTTACCTTAGTGGCTGCCGACGAGGAGGGTCTGACCCGCGACAAGTGGCTGGCGATGCACGAGGATGGTGTTGTGTCCGGTGAACTGGAGCTGTATCGCCTGGTCTACTTCGGCGGCGTTCAGCCCGATCTCCGGAAGGACGTGTGGCCCTACCTGCTGGGCCACTATGCCTTCGGGTCCACGCCGGAGGAGCGACGAAAGCAGGACGAGACGTGCAAGCACTACTACGAGACCACGATGAGCGAATGGCTGGCGGTGGAGGCCATTGTGCGTCAGCGGGAGAAGGAGAAGACCGCTCTGGCAGTGGCCAGGCTCAGTGCCGAGCAGGCTCGTCTGGCGGCAAGTGCCAATCCCAACTCCAACAGCCTCAATTCCCACGAGAAGCTAACGAACGGCTGTCGCCAGCTAGAGCTGGAACGGCAGCAGAGAAACGGCAACGGAGAGGCGGATGATCACTTGGCTTTGGATGAGGGCGAGAACGATGTGTTCGACGACAATGACTTTTCGGATATATCCGATCCGGGCGATCTGTTTGATGAGCCGGAAATGGCCAGGGAAGCGGAGGAGCAGGAGGCAAAAGAGGATCACGACCAGGCTGACGATATGGACCCGGATCCGGAGGAGGAGGAGGATCGTGCTGAACGAGTTATACCCCAGCTCAGTGAGCAGTTGGTTCTCGAGTTCCAGAATATCGACAACATGGAGCCGCTGCGTCTCCAGGAGAACTGCTTCGCCGATTCCGAGACCGAGAACGAGTTTGGCCTCAGCCTGGACGGCAGCGGCAACATCCTAATGTTGAGCATCAAGAGCTCGCCCTCCACCAGCAGCTATGAGACGGTGGGCAACGAGTTCGTCGACATGGCCGAGGCCAAGCTGGAGGATGAGGAGCCGCTGGGACAGCTAAGCAAGTTCCACAGTGCGGACGATGTAAGGTTGGATGAGCAGGAACAGGAGCCAGAGCCAGAGCCAGAGCAGGAGGAGGAGCACTCGCAGCCGGGCACTTCGGTTATCATCACAGAAGCTGCCTCGTTAGACGCCCTGGACGACGACCCCACCGAGGAGTTCACCTCACGCAAGACCAGCCTGATGTCGCCCCTCAACGAGGACATCACGGTGGTGGCCTCCCTGGATGCCCTGCAGGAGCCCAAATCCGCCTGCGTCTCCCCGGCCAGCTCCAATGGCGGCGTCTACAGCGTGGAGCTGCTCGAGCAGTTCGGCCTGAATCTCCACAGGATCGAGAAGGATGTGCAGCGGTGCGACAGGAACTACTGGTACTTCGCCAACGAGAACCTGGACAAGCTGCGCAACGTGATCTCGACGTACGTGTGGGAGCACCTGGACGTGGGCTACATGCAGGGCATGTGCGACCTGGTGGCTCCACTCCTGGTCATCTTCGACGACGAGTCGCTCAGCTACAGCTGCTTCTGCAAGCTCATGGAGCGCATGATCGAGAACTTCCCCAGCGGGGGGGCGATGGACATGCACTTTGCCAACATGAGGTGAGAGATATCG